>JBAGKK010059032.1:0-28001 GCA_037177015.1 Euceroptres primus
TATGAAAAACTCCCAATTCCAAGAATAGTGCGTTTTTTTATATGAATTAATGTAACGTGACGCACGAACAAATCTGTAAATTTTTCATGGAAATGCCCATTTATATTATATATAATTATATTATAAATTATAATTTATTATAATTTATATTATAATTTATAAAATTATATAAAATATATAATAAATAAAATGTATAATATATGTATAATGTATAAATAATGTATAAAAAATAAATAAAATGTATAATATAAAATTGAATAAATTGTATAAATTGAAGCAAGAAAAAAATGGCAAGGTTTTTAAAGTAAAATTTCCAAAAAATTCATTTTGCCCTTAAAATTTAAAAAGATTCGTAAAAAATGCAAAAATGTCGCTATATCTTAATTTAAAAAAAAATACGTGTCTCCTTATTTTCCGTGCAGAAGAACATATTTCATTGTCAAGCCAATCGTGAACAGGTCACCCGGCCTGCATGATTGGAAATGGATTCGGTCATCAGATTTTGATAAGATAAAATATCTCTCTTGTCAGAACTGGATAATTTCTGTTATTAGGTAAAAGATGAAATTCTGATACAAGGGTCGACACTTTTGCAGGCGAGATCGTTCCAACGTTCGTCGTTCATCACAGCATACAGGTACCTTACTCGCAAACCGAAAACGAGGGGGTTTCGCGGTATAATTCATAACCCACGATCACAGTCATTCCTGCATCCCGTAGGGTGAGTGTGCTGAGGGTGAAGGGGAGTGGGAGAGTCAAGGAGAGTCATAACTCTTTGTAATAGCTAATATCTCACAACAGTCGTATAAATGTGAATCGGTTACTAGTTACTACATACATGTTAGGAAGATTTATCGTCTTTGGACTGCAGCAGCAACAGCAGCAGCAGTAGTATTAGAGAGAGAAAGAGAAACAAGAAGAGAGAAGGAGAGAAAATGAGGGATTAAGAGAGACAAGGAGAGCATCACAATCCTCTCGAGGCTTTACTCTCGCCTATTAAAATCTGCTTTTAATCGCTCGCGTACCTAATTGCTCGCCCATTACATTGTCTCTTCAGGGCATTCTGAGGAATGTGTCGAAGAACGCTAAAAATTTGACATTGTTGAGAAAAAAAAACCTTGTTCCGTGTTCAATTTACACCTACTGATTGTATCAGTCGCGAGGCGTAATTATATTGCGACTGCTATCGTGTCGATCAGTCTAACTTCTCTCTACTGTGCACTCGAACTTCAATTTAATGTTGCGAATAGGTTATTATTATACAGAAGGATCTATTATCAGCAATATCAGTGGCAAGATTGATAATAAGTAATACACTAATGCGCGATAAGCTGTTCGCAATGAATAACATTATGTGCTTTCATTAATTTATAATCATAGTGCATCTGAAAGTTATTCAGGGAAATATTACTGCATGTATTTTATTTAAGCGAATTGAAATTGCGATTAAGATCGTGCGGAGTGATCTATGCTTTCATTGTAGGCATTGTGAATATTAATTGAACTATAAGTTAAAGCAACAATTTCTATGTCAAGAGGACAATTGTTCGTTTGTTTATAATTAAATTAATAAAGTACGATTTTTTTTGTTCTACGCGGATAGTCATAAATTTGATGGAACTCTTTGTTGAATTCGAGAGCCATTGACTTCGTGCAAGACAGATATCAATTTAGGACTGCGGTCTTTGGACTTTGGTGCCAAGATGGAACCATACGAAACCGGTCGATCCTTAATAACCACCCTCACATGGCCTAAAGCATCCTATAGGCGACCTACAATAACGCCATAGACAACTCCGAGCAACTCGATCATTATCACAGCCAATAATCACTGGGACGTATTCCACTAAGTGCTCCCTCAGTCCTCACTTCTGGAGCTCTCTCTCTCCATCCTCGAGCGCCGGTACGTCACTCTTTGCCCAGAAATTGACCATTTCAAAGACTCCGGGCCTCATGTGGAGTTTTAAAAAAATCACCTGAAGTACAATTTTAAGATTGTCTTCTCAGCAAGTTATTTTGCAACCCGTATACAACTGCAGGCTGCTCTATAATCTATATAATCACATCGTATGGTATTATTTCCTCAAAATATAAGATGAATTAAAGAACAATGTTGGAAGTGACCATAATTGACATCAAAGTTTTATTTATTTATATTAAATCAAATATGTTATCCATATTTAAATAATAACTGTGGGGAATTTATTCCATTGGCTTTGGAGTCGGTTTTTCCTATAACTAAATTTTAGGAAACCGAGCTTAAGGAGGAATTCGACAGTCAAAAAGAATGTTAATCGAAGCGCTTATTTCCACAGGTTTTTTATTTTAAACAGTTTTTGTATCAAATTTTTTTTAGTGGACATGCGGAAAATTTTATTTCTGATTAAGGGGTTACATCCCTTTGAGTGGTCGAAAAACAAGGCTTTTTTTGGGAATTTTTTTAAAACTACTTATAAAGCAATAAATATGAAGTTTGGAGGGTTTATTATTTATTTATTATTTATTATTTATTGTTATTTATTTGTTATTATTGTTACATATTATGTTATTGTTGTTATTATTATTATTATTATATCTTTGGGTACCGTAGGGTGGAACTATTATGTACAATTTTTACGTATTTTTCGAGGTTTTTTTTTTAACTTTACGCCCAAGAAAATTTTTTTCCAGCTTCTTTATTTTACAGAAAATTAAAGGACTCAATTCAAAAGAGAAATCAATAATTTTTATATTTTTAAATTATTTTCTACTTACTTATAATAATTGTTGAAAAGTTGTACCATTTTGTACCACCGATCTTCTAAATAGATACAACTATTGTTTTTTTACATTTTAAATGAATAAAACAATTTTTTAATACGAAAATACTACTTAGAATTATTATTTAACTGTTTGAGAATACTTTCTGATGATAAAATATGAAAAAAAAAGTTTAATTAAGAAATTCAGATTAGTTTGACAGTTAACAAAGAAAAAAAATAAAACAATTAAATGTCAACATTAATATTAACGAAATATATTTTTAGAAGGATCTATAATTTGTTTAACATCCATCTAAGATTCTAAGGTCATTTCTAACCATTTAATTTACTGGCCATCCCCAACAGAGCAATTTAACTCATCTATAATCTGTAATTTAACTGATACACATTTTCTCCTGGGAACAAAAAAAATAGCTCTATATTAAAATAATAATAATTACAGATAACTTTTTAGAGATAACATTTTCTCTTATAATTCATGTTAAACAGGGGCGTAGCGAGCGTATTGAGTTTTGGGGGGTAAGTATTGTCAGAAATGCCGACTCAATAAGTGAAATTTACCGACTAGTTACCATTTTTTGCCGACTAGTCGATTTTATATTCGAATTACCCAAAAATCTCGAAAATTCCCACTTGGCACGACCATTTGGGGGAGTGTACCCCCCCCCCCTCTGCGCCCCTGATGTTAAAATCTTCAAAATGTAGCGCAAAAACTTGATTCTGTCATCGATTGAGTTACAAAGTCGAAAATAATAGAAACTGAAAAGTGAGATTAGGTTTCTGAGAGGCATCTTCATATTTTATACAGTTATATTTCGAAAACCATGAATTATTGTGAAATATTATTTCAACTTAGCTTTTTAAAAAATAAATAATTAAAAAAGAAACAAATACCCGACTGCATAAAATTGAAAAATTAGCGCATAGCATAACTTGATGAACCAGCCGAATTGTACCGCCGAACTTCGAATTTTCAGATCACCTTTGAACTAATAAATGAAAGCACAAACTCGCATTTATGAAACAAATTTTTTTTTTACTTCTTAAATTTGGAAGAAAAATATGGGCTACCAAAAATTTTGTATTACTTTTGAACTATTGAACTGATACAAAGTTTGTAGTTCTAACCAATTTTTTAAAATACACCCACATATTTAAACATTTTTCAATGCTTGTATATACAGAGGTCGCATAAAATTCCACCCTCATTTTCGGTAAAGTAGAACTCCTTCTGAATCTTATATGCTAGGAGATTATTTTTTTTATCCCCATTTATCATATTGAAAAATATACTTAATGTGAGTTGCACATATTAGCCCCACCATGTACGAATAGACCCACTCTGCGGTACTCAAATCAATTTTTTATTTTCCAAAAAAATACAAAATGGCGGCCCAGTGACCGGTAGGGCAAACAAAAAAAAACTTTTAATAAAAAAATTTTTTATTTTTATTTCATTAAAAAAATTTTCTCTTATTTGCGAGATAAGTACACACGATTATTGCTGATTTTGCGAAAAATCAGTATTAAAAAAAAAATTCTAAAAAAAAGTCTTATTTTTCGACCACTCAAAGGGATTAAATAAGTCATCAAAAGTTTCAATCGGATAAAAATTTTACATTTTTTTATTAGGAATCTGCAGACAGATTTCGATGAAAAACAGATAAAATTTGTCTACAGATTTCGAATGAAAAAAGTCTGTTATTTTTATGCAATTGAAACTTTTGGTGGCTGTGTTTGATTGGAAATAAAATTTCCTACATTTCGACTAAAAAAAGTTGATAAAAAACTGTTTAAAATTAAAAATGTGAAGAAATAGGCGGATTTACTAACTTTTTTTTCGACTTTCTGTCCAATTCCTCCTTAAATCCAATGGAATAAATTCTCTAATTTTTCACAGTGGATTAATAAAACAATTGGCATGCCTTTAGACATGGTACTATTCAATGAAAAATAATATACAATAATGATGAATCATATATAATAATGATAAATAATATATAATAATGATGAATCATATATAATAATGATAAATAATATATAATAATGATGAATCATATATAATAATGATAAATGATATATAATAATGATAAATAATATAATATAGTACCTAACATCATAATTAATAATACAACACCAGTTAAGAGTATGAAACCACCTCTTTTTCGACGATTTCTTAAATTTTTGTAATGCTAATTATGTGAGCTAAAATTTTTTTCATAAGTAGGTTAAAAGGTATCTAAATTTTGAATAAAACTAGTCTCTGATGAAGTAAGTTTGTCAATTTTTTGAGAAGATATTTGAAAAATAGGGAAAATTTGAATGTTTTCTTCAAATTTAAATAACATCTGAAAGAATAAAAATTTTTCCAAGGTAAATGTAAGATAAGGACCTATTATGAAGGTAAATTTCTGTAGAAATTATCATATATAATTGCGAAATTATCATCATCATTATGATGATGTTAAAGTTGGAACAAAAATATTGAAAAAATTTGAATATTTTTTCTGCTGAGAGAAATATTTTTGTCAAATATATGATTTAAGTAATCATAAAGTTTCTATAAAATATACCTTGGAAATATATATTCACTAAATTTTTATTTTTATTTTCATACAGATAAGATATTTTTTAATTTTTCTAACTCTTTTGTTTCAATTTTAACACCCTGCACCATGCAAGCAAAAATTTATGGTTGTACGATTCTATAGAAATTTACCTTTAAAATGAGCCCAAAACATTGAAAAACGTTTATTGTTTCAGATGTTATTTAAGGGTATTTGATACATAATGACGTCACGAATTACCGATTGATTTTTTATTTACGTTCAGCGGGTTTAGTAAGAGAGAAATGCAAATATAATGCTGAAATTTTGGTAAATAATAAAGAATATATTTAGACATCGATGTCTAATGCGTTTCAGTTTTTGTTTCGAAAAAAAAATATTTGTCAAAAATAATTTTTTTCATAATAAAAATTGCAACGCACTAGGCATCGATTCCTTGATCAGGGTGTCTAGCGGACCGGGAAATCGGGAAAAACCGGGAAAAACCCGGGAATTTAATTTTACCGCGAAATAACCGGGAAAAACCTGGGAATGTTATTTTACCGGGAAATAACCGGAAAAAGCCCGGGAATTTTATTTTACCGGGAAGAAACCGTGAAAAACCCGGGAATTTTATTTATGATCGCGATTATCCTTATATTTTATTTTTTTATTCTTTAGATTTCAATAGCATTTAAGCAACTACTTGTGATTCTGTTAAAAAATATTTATTTTATGTGTTACGAAAGTTTTAAAATATCTATTTTTGATTAATATTTATCACTTCAATCTGTGATTAAACATAAGTTTGGCACGTGTAAATAAATAAGTAAATAAATAAATCTTTACGATATAAATTTTGTATATGTATATTGTGCTGAAATTCCGTTTTCTACGTATATGTTCACTTTCAAAAATCTCAAAAAGACATTTTTAACTTGATCGGGGAATAAAAATTGACCGGGAAAAAACCGGGAAAACCCCGGGAATTTTAAATAGCCTGATCGCTAGACACCCTGATGATATATTCCTTATTATTTCCTCAAATCAGCATTATATTTGCATTTCTCTCTTAATAAACCCGCTGAATATAAATAAAAAATCCGTCGGTATTCGCGACATCATTATGTTTCAAATACTCTTAAAATTTAAGAAAACATTAAAATTTAGATTATTTTTGCAATGTCTTTTGAAAAAATTTACGAAATAACTTCATCCTCGGCTCATTTTTTCTAAATTAACCTTTCAGCCTATTTAAGAGAAAAAATTTTAGCTCCTATATAATTAACATTAAAAGAACTTATGGAATCACCGTAAAAAGTTTCTTAATTACATAATTATTAAATACTATACTGATAAAATGATTTTATGAATTCTGCTTTCTTATTCGTTATTATTTTATTGATGGTGTTTTTTCTATTGAAATAGAAATAAATAATAAACCTCCAAGGTGAATTATTGCTCTACTGTATTCTTTCATCTTTGGGCCTATCATCGTACATTATACGTTCCTGATTTTTCACCCACACCCTCAAGATTTAAGCCTTAGGGATAATCAGAGAGCAGCTCTCGGCTCTGTGATCTCTAATTCAGGCCGATTACCCGGTAACGATTAAAAAGATTTAATTGTCTGTGGCTCTATCTCTGTCCCTCGTTGTTCCTCTACCTGTATCTGTATAACGGTCATTACCGCCTGGTTGAAGAGGGTTCGACTGTTATCTTGTCAGAAATAAAGAACTATGTGATCATCGGTCAGCTCGTATCCTATTTCTAAATGAAACGTGGCTCCTGCAGCGATACCAAAAATGGCATACATTTATCTTTAGTGTTGATTTCTAAATTAGCGAAAAAGTATGGAGTACTCGAATAATCAGCAAGTCTATGTATTTACTTCACAGGCAATTAATCGTCTTTGCTTATTAGTAGTTTTCTGTCATTTTTCATTAAAAGTGCAATTTTGCCCTTTCCTCTGCATTTTATTATTAAAAATTAAAAATTTCAATTGCATGAGATTATTTCCATGTTTCTCTGTTGAAGGAGAGTGTGTAATTTTTATTTTTATAAAAAAACTTTTGTGAGCAAGATTGGTCAAAAACTGACATTACATGGCCAAAAGAATCCAAAATCAAATTAAGTGTATAATCTTCGAAAATACGCGAGCTTTTCTCTCGGAATATTAAATTTATTATAAAACACTCAGGGATGAGAATTTTTATAGGATTAACACCAATTTTAAATACAAGTTGCCGCAAGTGTGGTAATAAAAATTTATTTGAACTCAAAAATAATTAAATTAAACTTGGTGAACTCGGTTTTCTGTTCATTATTTTTGTTTTCGTAAGAATCATTGAAAGTGAATGTCAGATATATCTTTAAGGGTATGTGACACATAATGATGTCAGGAATTACCGACCGATTTTTTATTTATATTCAGCGGGTTTATTAAGAGAAAAATGCAAATATAATGCTGAAATTTGAGGGAGTAATAAGGAATATATAAAGGAATCGATGTTTGGCACGTTTCAGTTTTTATTTTGAAAACAAAATTATTTTTGAAATTTTTTTTTTTCAAAATAAAAACTGAATCGCACCAGGCGTTGATGCCTAAATATATTCTTTATTATTTCTCAAAATTTAAGCATTATATCTGAATTTCTCTCTTAATAAACCGGCTAAGTGTAAATAAAAAATCATTCTGTAATTCATGACATTATGTATCAAATACCCTAAAAAAGTGAAATCTATTGATAGGGTAATCGGTACAATGATTGATCCCCTTAAACAATGATGGGCCACCTTTAAACTGTACATTTATTGAGAAATATACGCAAATTAAACAAATAATAAGTAGCGCAAAATATACGGATAACAATCTTGCACTATTTAATAAAGTAAGGGGCAGAAGAATGTGGACACGATCTCTTGAAAGCAGAAGAATTTTTTCAAAAAAAAAAATATAGTATCAAATTACTCTCAATGGACTAAAATGCGTTTTTTCTAGTCGATTGATTAGTCACAATCATTATTACTGGATACAGCTTGACCGAATTTGGCATATTTTGAACAAATTTTTCGGTATATAAAATATGCAATTTTCAATACCCTGTGGCGATTGCTAGAAACAGTTTTAAAAAATTATTAAAGTATTGATTGCGTGGGCTGGTGGACATGTTTCGATTTTCGAAAGCACTAAATTGAATTTTAGAAATAGTGAAATGTCGCAGAATTATTAACGGTAAAGGAGAGCGATGAAATTTTGCACGCAGAGATTGCGGGATCAATTCTCGTCGTCTGGATTTTTTTTATTTTTATTTTTTTGCATTATAATTATTTAAATGTTTATACATTAAATTCCCTCGTAAATTTTTTGTCAATTATACAATAATAAACATTTAATATGCTTTTTTCCAATGATAAACTCACATTTTCGGAGTTTTTTTGCATACAAATGTAATTTTTATAAATGTTATAAATTTAATAATTTATTTAAAATTAATGCACACATTATAAAAAAAGACTATATATACATATATTTATTTATTTATTTGAGAAATCCACGGACAAAGCCCTTTATTACAAAAAAAGTTTTAAACTCTAACTAAAATAAAGATTCGCATCGATACGATTGTTAAAACTATTACAACTATAGTTAAAACTATAGTTAAATTATATCTTAAATGAGATATGAAATTATTTGTTATTATGACTCGTGATATTTTATTCGAAATAAAACTATCCAAAATAAAAATTTTCGTTTATATTGTCATTTTAAAATATTTATCTACATGATCAAAATTTCGTATCTCATTTAAAATATAATTATTTGAAATATATTCTTATTTTATACTGGGTGCATCAATTTTAAATAAATGAATAAATTTATAACATTTATAAAAATTACATTTGTATGCAAAAATCTCCGAAAATGTGAGTTTATCATTGAAAAAAGCATATTAAATTTTAATTATCGTATAATTGGCAAAAAATTTACGAGGGAATTGAATGTGTAAACATTTAAATAATTATAAAGCAAAAAATAAAAATAAAAAAATCCAGACGACAAGAATTGATCCCGCAAACTCTGCGTGCAAATCGGGCGCTCAACCGTTAAGTTATTCAGCAACTTAAGAAACGGCTTTCTGAAGGCAATAAAACTAGCGTCAATTTTTTTAAAGCCATTTTTCTCAAAACTGGAAAAATATTAGGTTCTAGGAATTTCACAACTTTACTTTAAGGCCATGACCTTTCTTTACAAAAAGTATGACTCAAAACAAAAAACATCACCTCTGACGTTCCCTTTGTAAATTCAAAAATATCAAAACGTTACAAAGGATTGACAACTATGTAAACACTACATAGATATGTTCATGTACTAATAATGTAGTTTTGAATTATTTTTAACGTTTTCATCAAATTTCGGATCAAAAATGATACTTCTGGATTTCTGCCGTCCCAAATTCAAAAGTCGTATCTACATATTTTGTCGAAAATGAGTTAGGATAATGGACGTGTTCCTTATGACCTGCAAAATCGTCCTGTATAATTAATAATTAGCCTATACGTTGCGAAAATGCCTATCTTATGGAAAATATTTACGTATCTTTCAAGGTCAAACGTTCGCGATAATTTCTAGGCTGGTGCTATAACTACACTAACGTGAACTGATCTCCCAAAACTAAACCTACGCGATGTTTCAAATTTAAAATGTTTAACATTTTACACAATTTTCAATTTAAATTCTTTGTAGTTAAATGATTATAAAATAGAAAATGTTAAAATTGGAATGTCATGTTAACAAAATTCAAAATTATATGATTCTAATGTAAATAATTCAAAGTTTTATAATTTAAAAAAGAAAGCCTTTGATGAAACCTTGACCGACTACAAATTCAGGACACTCAAAATCGCAGTTTAAGATTTAAACATTAGAGACTCGCTTCTTTACATAAATTGTTCAGAATTAAACAATTTCCAATCAAAAGCCTTAATAATTGGAAACAATTTTAAATTGAAAACATTTAAAGAATAATTTCAATGAAACTTTATTTAAAGAATAATTTCAATGAAACTTTAAAAATTAGAGAATTTCAAATTAACGAAGCGTTTAAAATTCAGGAATGAATAATTATTTTTAATTTGAATCGCTCAAGCTTGCATGTTTTTAGTTTTGAATTTGTTGTAGTAAAAGTGTTTTTTTGAGGCCCTTGAAATAAAGTGTTCAATGTGGGTGGCTTATTCTGCTTTGTATAATTTTGAATTATGTTTTTTGTTTGGAAATTTTAACGTTGTAAAAGAATTTTTAACGGAAATGTTATATTTTGCTAAAAATGTCAAGTTTTTGGAAAAACCAAATTAAAACGGTTTAAAATTTGAAACCATTAGTTAACTGTTGAAAATTTTATGAAAACTTTCAGTTAAAATTTGTTAAAATTGATGTCTTTTAAAATTGTTAAAATTGAAGTCTTTTAAAATTGTTAAAATTTGAAGTCTTTTTAAACCTATAAGCTGCAAATTTTTAAGCCGATAAATTTTGAATTTTAAACTGAAAAAAGACTTTACTACGCTTTATATTTTCGGAATCATCAAATTAACAATTTAAGTATTTGCAAATATATAAATTAATGCTATAAACTGAATATTTTAATGTTGTAAACGAATTTTTAACGGAAATGTTATATTTTGCTAAATATTTCAAGTTTTTGGAGAAACTAAATTAAAACGGTTTAAAATTTAAAACCGTTAGTTAACTGTTAAAAATTTTATGAAAACTTTTTAGTTTCGAAGTTTTAAAATTTGAAGTATTTTTAAGCCTATAAACTTCTAATTTTTAAGCCGATAAATTTTGAATTTTAAACTGAAAGAAGAAACTTTATAAGTTTCAAATTTTCGGAATCATCAAATTAACAATTTAAATATTTGCAAATATCTAAATTAATGCTGTGGATACTGTAAGGAGTATCTAAATTAAAACTGTTGGAACTGTAAGGAACTGGGACATGTACTTTTAAAAGGTTATAAAAAATATTAGAAAATTCAAATTTTAATTTTTTCGTTCGCAATACATATTTCTAATAAAGTTCTTCGCGTAGGTATAGTTTTATGAACTCGCTTCACGTTAACGTAGGTTTAGCCACTCCGTAATTTCTAATGTCGTATGTACTTGTGCATGCGCTGAGAGGAGGTGGTTTACGTTTGTAGGTTATGTTATCTATTATATTTGTAGCAAAAATTTCCATCCCCTTGAATTGAAAAGATAAATAAATAAAAATTAGTTAAATTATAACGTTTTTTTGCCTTTATTGACAGTTTTTATTTAATAACATTACTAAAATAAATTTATAAACAGATACGACATTCTGACATATCACACATCGATCACTGATATGTGATCGATGTAAGTGCAATTTCATACATAAAAAGCAAAAAATGTCAACTTTTTTTGCACCAATAGAAAATTTAATGTTTAATTAGTCTAAAACATCTATCTTTTACTCAACATTATGTTTATTCTTGTCAGTAAAACTTGAAACGCGTTTTCACGTCCTGCATAAAATTTCAGAAACTGTATACGACTTTTGAATTTGGGACGGCAGATTTAGTGTGAACCTATTTTATTCAGTAAATTCCAGCGCCTGTCTAATGAAAGTTACGTGCTTTAAACGATTCATCGAAAACGTTTTTCAAAACTGTCAGACCTTGTTCAGAAGTGATTGTGACTAATCAATCAACTAAGTAAACGTATCTTAGTCCTTTGAGAGTATTTCGATACTATATTTTTGTTCATTTAAAGTAATGCTTCTACTTTCAGAGATCGTGTCCACGTTCTTCTGCCCCTCAATGTAGTAATTTTATTTGAAAATATTTTTTTATGAAGTATACTTTAAGGAAAAGGCCAATCATTGGGGGAAAGATCAACAATTGTACCGATTGCCCCATGTAACTTTCAAGAAGAATTAAAAAAACAAACTGAAGAATTATTCTAATTTACTATTTCTTAACAAGTTTCTTAAGAATGTTTATCATTTAATCCTATTTTTCTCAGAAATGTGTAAAATTGAGAAACCCCTCATTGATTTATTAGGCATTTTTTCTAAAAAGTGAAAATTTGTCATTTTCGCAATAGTTGTTTATTGTTTTGCTAGTTCCACAATAAACCTAAAATTCCTTAATAGTTTTCAAAAATTAATTATCTGGCTTTACTTAAGATTTAGAGTTTTTCATTCTCATGACGTGATTGTGGTTGGGAATTCAGAAGCATTCCAACTCTCGCCAAGATCAGAGATAATACAGCTAGCCGAAGATTCGCGAGCAGGGGGTCTTTAAAAATCATCCAGCAAGGATCACCTCACTTGCAAAAAACTGCAAGTTTCTTCGTTCTTGCCTCGCCACAGGTGTTCTTCACCAAGTTCGTGGCCGTTTATTAACCAACGCATATATTTATATATGTATACACAAATATGTATGTATATATGTAAGTGGATAAATAGTTAAAAAGAGGGTGGAAGAGAGCTTAAGACTTACATCTCTGCGTCACCTTGTCGCAAACTTGACGTCTCGGACGCCTCCCGCTGATTCAGAGGGTGCGCCGACTCTGAAGTGCATCGTTGAAGGATAAGCGGTAGTAGCGTACTAATTAAAATTAACGATAATGAGCGCCCTTTCGCGAGTACGCTACTGCCAATTAACGCGCGCTTTCTCTGACGAGCTGACGAGTTCTCCAGTTGATTCATCAGAAATAAAGAGTTATCTTCTAACTTTCACGATGCCAACGAATTGACAAAATATTTTTAGCGGACATTTACTTTTAGTTGAATACAAAAATCTGCATGAATGTCTTTTAAAATTACTTTTGAAGTTATGCTTAAATATGCACCATTTAGGGAATATCTTCTTACCAGAAATAATTAACCCAATTTTTATTATAATGCAATTGTATGTTTTAGACTGGAGACTTTTTAAAAATAAACCCACGATTCTGAAACTCTCTTCTGCTTACATTTTCGAAAATTTAATAGATGAAAGAAATACTTGACGAGTGAAGAATTTTTTTTCTGATTCAAAAATTCCATGCGTTAAATTATATTTTATATGTGTGAATTGCGGAAGAAGATTCATACGGAACTGAGCGTAAGGGCCTAATTTAATCAGGCCCCAACAATTCCTTTTATATCGTCGTAAATCTCGGGTCTTTTATTACTATTCATCGCTGTACGTGTAGATCCGTGGCAGCGGGGTGCTCGTTAGAGAAACCGTGTTTTAGTCACCATTACATTTTTCCATGTTATTTAAAGTCCTCTTAGAGCTTCGTTAATTCAGAGTCAAAATTCTAAACGGGAGTTGGTAATGACGTCCATTAATAAAAACGAGAAATTGAATGTAAAAGAATACACTCATCAGAATAAAATACAATGTTGAGAAGATTAATTGTCAGAAAATGTGATGATAGTTGATACCAATATCTTTTCATTGCCCTACGATTACCTTTCTGATTCAAACGACAGAAGCGTTTGAAATCATTTAATTATTATTAAACTTATCACATTTTATGTTAAATGTTTCCTAAATTATAATAATTTGTCTCATATAGGTTAACATAAAAACCAAGTTACTATGAATTTATTTTATTACAAAATATACTTGCTTTAGAGAGTGTGTACAAAATATACTTTACTTTAGAGAGTGTGTTTACTGTCCTAGATCCGATATTTATACATGTAATGCGATCACATTTCTAAATGCAATTTAATCATGATTTTCCTAAATATTTTGCTTCTGGCTTCTTGTCTTCTTAATCTTAAGCAGCAAGAGGCGAAGATAGACATAAACTTTGCGCTGGTGGATGGAAAGCCAGTGGTATGCAGTGTAACACTTGGCAAGCATTACACTGTTACTGCAAAGCAAGTCGAGTGTGACAAATCATGACACGGAATGATAATGGCTGCAGGAATTCCTCATACCTACTACTGAATCATTATACTTTTCAGTTACGACTTTCATAAGAATGACGCTATTTCCGCCTGAATTCTGAATAAATTCTAACTTCTTATGAACTCTGCGACCATTATGATCAAGGTAGTAGATGATACCTGTGATCAACATCACAAGACCAAAAGAAATCATATTTTTCGCTTTGAGAAATGATAATTGTGGGAGAGAATAGAACTATCATTCAGAAGTTATACATCATCATTCCCCAACATTCAAGTTACTATCATTCCCCAAGAAAATAAAAAGATAATAATAATTACATACACAGAAAATCTTTATACTGAGAAAAAAATACTTTTGAATCTATGGCACATGCTATTACTATCTGCCAAAAGCAGATGCAGATTTATTTAATCTATAAACACAGATTTCAAGTAATATGCTTTGAAATTTATAGCTTCGCTATTGAATCAAAATCTACTATTTTTGAATCAAAGTTTACCGATTTGAATCAACAGTGATACTGAAAATTCTGTGGTATATTATTATAAATCAATAGGATCTGCCTCCGGCAGATTTTAATAGCATATGCTAGAGATTCAAAAGTATTTTTTCTCAGTGTAGCTATCATTTCAGTCAGCAAAATGAAAAATCGAAGAACAAACGATTGTGATAATAGAATAATGATCCACTTCAAATCAAAATGATATCTGCTGCATATAAAAATAATGCCTTCACAGCAACTGGTTGCTTCTTTCTCTGATTATATGTATGATTGTGTATGATCTGCATTCAGTGAAACGGTTATTGGTCAGTGAGACGACAAAATAGAAGTGAAGAGAACGACGTTGATACATGCAGGTGATCACTCCATGTCGTAACCGGCAGAAAGCTCATCATCACCGAACGAACTGCCGACATCCTCTCTATAGGTAACTCCCTCCCCCTCTTCACCCTCACTCCTCCTCTCGCCATCAGTGCATATAACATCGCTCTCCCAGTTATATACGTCCCTATAAATACCGGCTGTTTGCATAGCGATCTTGGTTCATGATTACGATACGCGGGAGAAATCAAGAAAAAAAGCCACCGACCATTTACGTTCCATTTGTCCGTACTGGGTGTCTCGCTCAAAACTGCACTCAACAAGTCCAGATCTATCGATCTATAATCCTAATACTACCTTAATTTAATGAATAGTGGACACTTTTCAGAAACCGTATCTGACAATTACCAAACTGTAACTGAATTTTCAGAAACTTTTTCTTAAACTTCAGTTACAGAAACTGAATTTTCCTAAATTGTAACAGTTAGAATTTACTAAATTGTAAGAGTTAGAATTTACTAAATTGTAACAGTTAGAATTTACTAAATTGTAACAGTTAGAATTTACTAAATTGTAACAGTTAGAATTTACTAAATTGTAACAGTTAGAATTTACTAAATTGTAACAGTTGGAATTTACTAAATTGTAACTGAAATTTATGATAATGTTTCTGAAATTTATGATAATGTTTCTGAAATTTATGAAACAGTAACTGTATAAGACTTCAGTGACGTGGTACGTACAATTTTTTCTGTTACAGTTTCGGAACTTTAAGTAACACATTTCAGAACTTTCAGTTACAAGTTCCGTAAAATTACGTTATTTTAACAGAATATGCAGTTACTTTTAACTGAATTTTCTAAAATTTACAAAAATTTAACTGAAATTTACAAAACTGTAACTGCATAAAACTTCAGTCATATGTCTCTGAAAATTACCAAGGATATTTCTAACAGTGTAAGTCCTACAGAAAATTGTCAATTGTTTGCAACGTTGTGATCCAATTTCGTGGATCAAAATCATCAAAACGTTAAAAATAATCTATAGAAAAATATGAGTAACTTATAATATAAATTTCATAAATCAAGATTCGCGGTGGTGAATTTCCGCTAAGTATACTTTCTCGAACGAACGCCTTTTTTTTGGACCTGTATTGGTCACATCAGCCAACTTCACAGATTTACATTAAACCTTTTTCATAACACCTACATTGAAAATTCGACTTTCGATGCTTGTACAGCGGGGCGAAAGTAACAGTTTGAACCCTAGGATTGAAAGTAAAAAACAGTTGACAGAAACTGTTTAGCGACGGAGTCACATCACGAATTGCAGTTTCTGTCAGCTGTTTTTTTACTTTTAACCCTAAGGTTGAAACTGCTACTTTCGCCTTGCTGTACAGGCATCGAGTCAAATTTTCAGTTTAGGTGTTATGAAAAATTGTATACGTAACTTGGGGAGAAGAAACGATGTCAACTTGTGTGATAACCCCATACTCGTTGAAGTCGTTGCCTTTCTCCCCTAGTTACGTAATATACTATTATAACACAGGCCTACAAAAATAAGACTTTTGTTTCCCCACTGAGATATGAAAGTGTTTTCTCACGTAATTTTTCGCGCTGAATCCGAATTTGTCTAGCACTTGAGGATTTTGAGATATTCTAACTTGAAAGTGCAAAAAAGGCCGATTTTCGGAATTTTTAGATGAAAATAACTTCGAAACGCGAAGATATTCGTCAATTTGGCCAACAGATTCGGATTTCTCATGAAAAAATATACGGAAATGTACATTCATGATTTCTGATATGGTCAAATATTTACAAGTGTGGGACCTTTTATATCAACAAATTCCATTTTCTGAGATACCTAAACACCAAACGTTTCATCAAATCGATTTACTCAGAACTCACTATCAAAGGGTTCTTCAGGTCACTGTTTACGAATTTGGAGTCAGAATTTAAATTTTCAAAATGGTGGATTAAATGCGCCGGACCAAAAATAAAAATTCGTTATAATTCTACTAACAATCATTATGAAGCAGTTTTTTGGGTCGCTGATTACGACATTGAAGTAAAAATTCGGAAATTCTAAATGGCAGAGTCAATATGGCAGATAGTATGTCGAGATAGAGCATGATTCAGCAAAATAAGGCAAATCAGGCAATAAGACAGTCAACTAAGGCCAGATTTACTTTAACTAACTTCACACATCAAAAACAAATGATAATAACACCTGACTAACTTCACGCGCCGACCTTTTTCTGTTCCACAAATGACAATCCAGAAGCTCGTCGAAGCTCAACATTCATCACCAGTATCTTCCTCATATGTCACAATGTCTAACAGAGTCTTTATAAACCATCTGGATAAATTCTGTTACGTTTGTGGTCAGTATGTCCTCGAGAAACAAAGATCTGATATTAATGATGCCATTAGAGAGTTGTACTTACAATATTTCAATCGTGAAATCCAGCACCAAGATAAAAATTGGGTTCCGCATAAAGTGTGCACAAATTGTTATACAGTTCTGAGACATTGGAATAATGGTAAACTTGAACACCTGCCTTTCAATGTACCAATGATTTGGCGAGAACCTATTAGTCATGAAGAATGCTACTTTTTTTCATGTTACTTGCGGGGTTTTAACAGTAAAAATAAACATCTTATAAAATCCCAGAAAAAAGTGTATTCAAAAGAATTGACATTCTGAATTCGTTTGAATGCCGTTATGCGATCTGAGGATTAGAATTCAATAGAATTGGCACGAATGCAGATCACACGCAACCAATTCGCTTCGTTGATACAAATTAAGTCAAACGGGGTGAAATTCAGAATTAAGCGTACCGTCAAACAGGGAAAATTCAGACTTGTGGGGTAATTTCAGACAGCCCATAACTCAATTTACCCAAATTACTCAAATTACCCAAATTACTCAAGGTTGTTTTAATTAGTTAGTTTAATTAGTTTTAATTAGGATCTGGAACCAGTTAAGACTTAAACTGATTCCATATTCTGGTTGGAACCGTTTTGAGTAATTTAAAGTATCAATTTAGGGCTGTCCGAATTTACCCCACATGACCGAAGTTGCCCCGCTTGACGGTAAGAAAGTAAAAGCGCCTTATAAAAAAAGTTATACTTTTTGTACTGTCTTTGGTCTTGGTGTATTAATTATGAAATTTACGAATCATTAAAGGCTTGAAACCACGGTTAATGAATCGCCGATGGCGGCTGCTGGATAAGTTAATTTTTCGCAGCGTCAGCCATCTGCGCAAATAATACAACTTCTCTTAGGATAGGCTAACTTACGTTTTATGGAAGGAGTAAAAGGAGATATAAAATGATCTCCTTAAGTCTCGCTTTATCTCTCTCACTCCAATGTATCATTATGGAGTGCATGATGAAAAAGAAATATAGCGTTTCGTCGCGGGACACCACGTTAATAAGAGGAGGTAATTTTTATCTGGTCCAGGACCTAACACAAGGAAACAGTTAATTATTTCCATGGCCATACTATGGGTTGCATAAAAAATCATGCAATTACAGCATCCATTAACGCCGACGCAAACTATGAATTGATGTATTACGTATATTTAAATTGCTTCAAGTTTTTTTACAGGTAGCCAACAAAAAACAGATAGTTATTTAATTAGCACAATAATTAAAGGAATTCAATTTTCTTATTTCGAAAATAAAATTGGAAATTAGACATTAGACTTTTTCATATCCATCAATGAAATTAAATGGAATTGCGGAGCAGACATTTAAAATAAGTCCACTCATGTATTTTATGTTTTTAATTGCCTTTCTAAAATAATATTTGCTTATACGTCAGATAAAAACTTTTTGATTATTCAGGAATAAAAATTATAATGGAATATTTGAAAAGTATAATTATTGAACTAGGCTCAGCGTTCGCTTGCTTCTCTTGTTGAAGAAGTAATCACAAGTTTGATGGAATCCGGAGTGATCAACCAGTTTTTTTTACTCCCCTCGGAGAAATAAAATGAATACTAAAACAGATATTTTTTTCCTGTTTCAGGGTTCTTTATCTGATTGTTCTTACTGTATTTTTTATGATAAAATTGAGATTGTGATCATTTTCAAAAAATTTATGTATCTCAAGTTTCTTACAAACAAAACCTTTTATAAATTTTCTCCAGATGAAAATTAATATAAGGGTTTATTTTCAGCTACATAAACGACATAATAATGCAGCACAAAAAATAGTAACTTACGACTTCCTAAAATCGTTTCAAGTATAATCAAAAGAAAATATACCATTTTGGAAAATAATTTTGATCGATTCTGATTTTTCTAACAATAATTTTGTCATAGATAAATTGCATGAGTTGCAAATTTTAAAGGAAACCAGTTGTCCTTTTTTAAGATTTGAGTTTTATTTTTAACGATACGAAATATAATTTGATACATTTATTTGCAGCAACTATAATAATTTCTAAATTTTTCCCATCAGCAGTAATGGAGTACAGACACAATTTTCTAATTTTGGCACAATGGCGACAACGGTCCAGCGTCTGACATCCAGTGTTCATAAATCTCCAAACAGCGTGAATGTGCAGTCTTATCTCGCGGTATAATCTCGGGTCCTTCGTCCATTAAATATGTTATAAATCCTCAGGTGAAAAATTAAGGTATGCTTTGAATGCTGCTAATGTTACTGCAGTACGGGGGTGCTATGGGGTGACACAGGGCGCCAGTCAAAAATACAGCGTGAGAACTGTCGCGAAAAAGCAAATCAAACTTCAAATCTTTTGACTCAGAGAAAAGATTTGTGGAGCTCGTATCAAATATTCAGCATAAAATGAGATGATATTCAATGTAAATTACTTTGCGCAAGTATAAATTTTAAAATTATTAAAAATTCTTACCTAGTGTTTATCACTATAAAAACAAAGCTTTACTGTAAACCCAAAATTGTCGATAAACTGAACCTAAGATTTTTGAAAAAAGGTACAAATATACAATAAATAGGAGAAAGAAGGTATTACCATTTTAAGTTCTTTAAATATTCTTATTTTACTATTTATAAATAAAAAGGAATTATGCAATTCTCTATTTTCACAATCAAATTATAATAAATCATAGGATTATTTTCTAAAACGCCCACACAATCTTAGGAACGAGTAGTCTTGTGCATTGCATCAAAACTTGAAATTTGCTTTGATTTATATCTAAATTACCTCGATGTCAGAGAAAGAATTATAGTACTGAATTAACATATAAAGTAGATTTAAATTCCCTGTAACGAATCAATTCTCAAATATTTGTAGGATGATTTGTTCAATATTTCTAGGATGATCTGTCAATAGTGCAAAGAGATATTGAAAATGATTTGAAAATGATTCAAAAATGATTTGAAAATGATTTGAAAATGATTGGAAAATGATTTCTTTCATGTAATGAAGATGCATTATTATTGGAATAATGGCCTTTCTAATTAAAATTTTAGCTCAATAAATAACGTTTACATGTCAATTTTCAACACAAATTTAACAATTTTATGCACATAAGCACTTGATATTTTTACAAGAGGTTTTCATAATATTTTTTCGTTTTGAAAATCTTAAGAAATATTTAAAAATGTCATGCAACCAAATCGGGACAAATTCAAAAAGGAAAACACAAAAAAGGAATGAAAATAGAAACCTTTTATTTACTTTCCGCTTTTTTTGTGTTTTCCTTTTTGAATTTGTCCAGATTTGGTTGTATAAAATTTTTACAAAAAAAAGAGGAAAGAAAATAAAAGGTTTCTATTTTCATTCCTTTTTTGTATTTTCCTTTTTGAATTCGTCCAGATTTGGTTGCATGAAATTTTTAAAGTTAAGTTTTGATCTTCAATCTTAAAAAATGTTGTTACACATGTTTTTTCTAGGATGAATTAAACAGTGAAATAAAAATAATTTTAAAACTGATTTGGAGGACAACAAATTTATGCACATAAGCACTTGATATTTTTACAAGAGGTTTTCATAATATTTTTTCGTTTTGAAAATCTTAAGAAATATTTAAAAATGTCATGCAACCAAATCGGGACAAATTCAAAAAGGAAAACACAAAAAAGGAATGAAAATAGAAACCTTTTATTTTCTTTCCTCTTTTTTTGTGTTTTTTTTTTAATTTGTCCCGATTTGGTTGCATGAAATTTTTAAAGTTAAGTTTTGATCTTCAATCTTAAGAAATGTTGTTAAACATGTTTTTTTCTAAGCTGAATTAAACAGTGAAATAAAAACAATTTTAAAACTGATTTGGAAGACAACAAATTTTCGAATTCCATTTTTTTACAGCTGCTTTGTAGATTTAAAAATTAGTTCTAAGAATAATATTTCTTACTTTGCGGTGAAGGTAAACAGAAATTTTCTCATTTTAATGAATGATTTTCCACTTTTGAGAATATTTCTTTGAAGAGTAGCCGTCGACAGTGACTTTCCTTTGGTTTCAACGGTTCTGACTATTCGATGGATTTTGCAGTCGAATGCCGGAATAAAGGTTTGTTTATCGCTTGTTAGTAATTTGTAACCGCAGTCTCGCCTTTCGACCGGACATTTATTGCGTGATATTTTTGCACTGACGCTCGTTTTGCCGAATGCAACACGGTCAAGACATTCGTCTACCAAGGGAACCTAAAGTGCACGCCCGACTTGTGATGTATCACGGACACAAATTTTCACGAGTGTCAGACGTGCGATACACGCGATGCGCATAAATACAACGACGTGGAATGTTCACAAAGCTCGTAGGATTTAAAAAATCGTGAAAAAAATGTACAATAGATCAATTTCCACAATATGAAAGTTTAGAGAAACCACTGGAAAACTCTAGGCCAAAGAATAGGGGTGAATAGAAATTAAGAATAGTAAATGTTCCAAAAATTCCAATTTTGAAAACTAAATTTAACTAAAAAAATAAGTCTTTTGTAACTTATATGCACGTCTCAATTGGAACTGCACTTTCTACTGGAAATCGTTTCTCGTGTCTGACTATAAATTTCCATTTCCACTTGTTACCAAGTTCGAAAGATTTTATCCGAAAGTAAAAGAGAAAAATCCGATGACAAAAAAAAAAGAGGTGAAAAAAGATGAGGATTTTGAAATAAACCTGGACTAATAAATATTTATTGATATAATTAGTATGTAGGGGAGTTTTAATTTCCTAAGATAGTTTTATAACTTGGATGATTGCAGAATTTTTATTCTTAAGTGATTTCACAGTTATAATTAGTATTCCTTTTTCTGATTTAATAAAAACTCATTTTTATTGACTTTTCAGATATCTGTGTATTGAAAATAACTGAACTTTATCGAAATTGGGAATTCACTTTTACGAAAACTTTATCATATATTTGCAATCTACATGTGAAATTTGTGTTAAAAAGTCCATTTTATGATATCAGGAACAGCTTAATTAAACTTTTTCTGAACCAGCAATGTTTTTTTATCTTATAGTAATTGAAAAAATTCATTAAAGTACATTGTATTTTTTATTAGCTTACAAACTGTGTTACGTATTCTTCTTAGGGCGGTAGTATGCACAGTAAGGCGTAGTCAGTTCTTAAAGGGCACTACGTAATTATCGACGTCATTATCGCCATGAATATTCATGGTGGTCCGCGAAAAAGCTGAGCGGCTATGGAGAAATCACGAAATATTGTGTAGACTTTTATTGAAGATTATTATAATTTTCCATAATTATAAAATTATATATTGCATCCTTTATGAAGTAATTAAGTCAAAATATTTATAACTTCTTTCTTATGTGTATTAAAACTTGAGATATCTTTGGGTTTCAGCAGATCATTTAAAGTGTTGAGCTCAATTGCTTAATGTTTAAGCAATTTACTTTTATTCTTTAAATTAATTTTGAATCGGTTTGAACCAAATCCAGTTCATTTTCCTTTGCAGAAAAAATGATCACAAGTTTTTTTCTGCGTAGAGAAAGTACAGCAAAACAGTAAAAATTGCAAACTTCAACGCTTGGCACTGATTAATTTTATGGTTACAGTTTGATTGGCATGGATGCGTAATTAAATCCTAGAGTTTGCATTTGCAGAGGTCTGTTGGAAATTCTGGAGAGATTCACGTGCGGCGAGAAATTATTATCGTAAAGTTAACGAGCGAGGGTCAACCCAGCTGGTCGTCTAAGACGGCGCTAACTTGGCGATAAGTCCGACTTAAGCTGTGTGTACGTCTCGAAAGCACAAATCCATTGCACAATTTTGAACTTGACACTGCAGACCACTTATCATCATCACTATAATTCAGAAAATGAACCCGAGAGGCAGGTCGAGTCTTGTAATAAATATCGCTCTTAATATACAACTCTATATTGAAAATATTTACTTTCAGAAAAAATCTATTGTCAGTTTAACAATATACTGTTAATTCAAAGTTGATTTTCCAAAAAATTAAAAAATTGAACAAATAATAATAATATTACAAAGTATTGTTTTACAGAAATAAATAGTATCTTTATTCACCGAAAAAAACTAATTAAATTAAGTATATTCCATTTAAAAATATTAGACATATTTTTAAAATAAAAAAAAATATTATGTAAAATAATAGGGCTCATAATATGTTACAGTTTTACAAATGTAAATTAATTCGAGTGATTACTTGGCACTCAACTCGGAAAACAGTAAATCGAGATCGTAAATCTATGGTCTGTCATCCGAACGTTTATGAGCCCCATAACCTTTCTTGTTGCTGTTCGCAGTCTTGTACTTGTCGAGGAAAATGATTTTGAGAGAATTATTAATGCTTAAAATTATGCGATAATATTAATTTTCAAAGATTTTCATGTTTAAATTTTAAATAATGTCAACGAATGTTCTTCTCATATCAATAAAATATTGGCAAGATGAATCAAAATATAAACTTTAGAGTGGTCCAAAAAAGAGACAACCACACAAATTTTTCGTTCTAATAACAAAATTAACACTAATTTTTTTATCGTATTCAGAAAAAAACTCAAGGATCTTTTTTGTTATGACACAAATTCATTGTATTTTTGCTAGCAATATTTTGGCCAGAGTTCGAAAATAATATTTAGAACTCACCCAAGGTGATTTTGTTCAAAATCTTTGAATTTTATATATTTTTAGGTTTTCGGACGAAAATATTATTACAAGTTTATGAAATTAAATAAAACTTAAATATCTTTTGAATACAAATATAGGTGTTCTTTAAACTGAAATTCGCCATAAAATTTTCTCTTTAAAAACCCATTCTTGCAAATTCTTTTAATGAATATTGCTTCTCAAACTCTGTGCATTATTACATTGTACATTACTACTGATAAAAATTACTTTCCATTTTTGTTGAAAATAATGTTGACTGTCTTACAATGTTACGAACGTGGGCGTTTCACGACACTTGTGCCGTTTAGCCAACGTGAGAATGCGACCCGGGTGGTCTGTGAGTATAATAATTTATACAAGGCAATAATAAAAGCCACGTACACAGGACCCATTTGACCGTGAAATACTGAGCGATCACGCCTGATTCAGTGGCCGGTTAATCGCTTATAGGGTTATTAAATTAACATTGGTCGCGTTTTCGAAGTGGATTCCGTGTACTCTGCTACATATATACATGGGTGATAAAAAAGCCAGCCTACATATGGTTCTTTAATAGACGATTTCAGAATAGTTCACATCGCAACCATTAACGTTTTTCAAATTTAAAAAATGTCCACAGTTCACTGTAAGGAAATGTTTTTCGTACTAATGTACGATTGTAATATTGCATCATAATAAGTTGTACTCAGTCACGGTGAGCCTCAACCAACTTTAACCGAAATATCTTTGAAATTAGATAATCTTTGTTGAATATTGCTTTACGATGTCATACAAGTATTTTGTATTCAAAATAAAAATCCCACTTGAAAGATTTTGTTTAAAATTTCGATTTTTTAAACAATTATATTTTTTTTTACTTTTTCCCAAAAATCGCTACTTTTCAAAAAACCACCTAGAATTTGTATAATCGATTGACCTACGTCAAAATGGTCTACAGACGACTTAAAGTAAACGTAATTATCTTAAATTTAAGATAAATAACAACCCTCTAAGTCCAATAGATCGCGAGCTATGACCTCTCAAATACGACACCTTTTTGCCTGTTTTTATGACCAAATATCATGGGTTTAATTTTTGTAAACCAGAGCGTTCCCTAGTAAATCTACGTTTATACTGCTCAGGGATAACTAAAAGTACATAAAATGCTCAGGGATAACTAAAAGTACATAAAATGCTCAGGGATAACTCAAAGTACATAAAATGCTCAGGGATAACTCAAAGTACATAAAATGCTCAGGGATAACTAAAAGTACATAAAATGCTCAGGGATAACTAAAAGTACATAAAATTCAACGTAAACTGAAAAAATGTTCTATCTTCATAAACTTCCGAGTTATGAATTTTGGAAACTTTGTGTTTCACTGTTTTTCTCAAAAAATGGAGAACACGTTCTCTTAATTATTTCAGCAATCCTAACGTGAAAAGTACATAAGGATAAATGAAAGAGGACTCAATTCTAAAAAACTTTTAAAAAACGTGGTTCTAATTTCAATAGGTCAAAAGTTATGACCTCTCGAAGTTGACCCTCTCCGTCTTTTGTGAATCAAACGTACTGAAAAATGTAATTTCAATCATGTTTTGATTAATGCATTAAAATATAATGCACTGAATGATCAATAATGATCAATTACACATTTCTTATAAATAAATAAGTAATTATTTTAATTAATTAATTTTTTTCAAAATAATTTTTCATTTTTTGCACATTTTTCATTCTTTTTTTCGCAGAAATTAATTCAAAATGGTTTATTCGTCACTTGGCATGAGTAATTAAACATATTTGTAAACAAATAAATGTTATTAAAAATCAGGTTTTTACTTTTTCAGCATTTACGACTACTTTTGTCTCCTAAATTAATTGAAAACAAGTAAGTATTTATTATTCATAAGTAAAACAAAATATTATTTTTTAAGCAATAAATTTTGATACTGAGTCCCTTTTCTCATAATTATTCAATTGTTTTTAGAAGGAATGGAAGGTGCACAGTCATTCTGATTATTCTAAGAATTTGCTTCGCTCTGTGAGTACAATGGTCACCACGTGTAAAAGAAATGGCGTATTTCAATTATGTTGTAATAAAACTGATTGTTAAAAATCGGTGCTAATTAAAAATAGTATATTTTTGAGTGTTGAAAATACTTACATAATGTAACAAAGTTGAACACCTGTAAATAAAATAACTTTTCAACTTTTTATGACAAAAGGACTTCTTGAAAAACTTCCAAACCTCTATAACTTATACAGTTATTATTTTAAGGCAATATTTTATTATACATACTTTTTTACTCCACTTCACAATAAAAAATAACCTATCTTATATTTTTTTTTAAATTCAATTTTTGAAAAAAGCGCTCCCACGATTATTTTAAAGTTTTGCTAAAAAAGTATGTATATTATGATAGAATAATATTCCGCGAAAAAATTTCTTGTAATATGTTTTTTCAGTTAAAATTGGTTGAGTCTCACCGTGCAGTCTTTAAAAATTAAAATTGCAGATCCACACCTGTCATCAGGCCTAACTAAATATCATATGCAAAAATGTAAGATGCCGTTGGTTGAATCTGACCGCGTATGCAAGTCACTAATCGAAAGTATCTCGTCAAATAAGATCAATTGAAGACACGAACCCCGAAAGCGCTCCCACACTGCGATCAGAATTTATTATCATTGCCTTTGAATCGCAGCTCACTATTTAACCGCTCTTGAAAATTCGAATGTCTAATAGTGTGTTAAGTAGCTTTTTTCTTAACCCACATAATTTTATTCTTCATTTAATTTTAATTTTAATTTTTGGAAATTCCTGCAGAAGGTCCTTCAGAATTGTTTTCCTATTTTCATTATTATATTCTAATATTGTTTAAATATGAGGCATAAGAAGGTAATGATTTAAAATTTACTGGGAAAATGTGCTTTTCAGAAGTTGTGCCTCATGTTTGAAGTTGGTATTTCTAATATATGACGAGGTAAATGAAGCAAATAAAAATACGACTTGAAAAATACTTATTTTATTTCTGATGGGCAATATATTTTGGCTTTGAATTAAATTAATTTCTAAAAATAGTAAATTCCTAATATTTAAATAAATCAAAATTATTTTTAAATATAATATAAAAATTAAAAATTTCAGAAAAAAGAAGAAATTATTAAAATTGAAGTAAATCTTCCTTTGAATATATTTTGTGTTAAATCTTGAAACCGGTTTTGATTCTCTCTCTGCTAGATCAAATAGAGTCTTATTTAATTCTACAGTTAATTTAATTAGAAATATTAATATAATAAAGCCGTAAATAATATATTAAATTTAAATAAAATTTATATTTAACATTAACTTTTTAATTAATAATTAATTTTATTAAAATTAATTTAATTTATAAGTAATATAATAAAATTTAATTTTTTTTAGTATAAATAGATAGATATAAGGGAAAAGGGGGGGAATAACATATTTAATACTCATATAATAATTAAATATTATAAATTAAAAATTATTATAATATTTTTATTATAAATTAAAGTTAATATTTTATATAACAATTAGAATTTTTTAATATGATATAATTATAATATTATATAATATAAAATTAAATTAAATTATTTGATTATATAGTTCAAATAAAACATTATAATATCATTTAAAAAATAATTTATTATTATGCTATAATTAAATAAAATTCTATTTATTTAAAAATTATAATAAATTATTTTAATATCTTCAATATTATGTTTTTCTTATACTATTTAAAAAATTATTATTAAGAAATAAAAATGATTTTTTATAACACATGCATGATTTCAGCCCTTTTTGATGCCTATTAAGCGGGGCTAAACCTCTACTTTTTGCTCAA
>JBAGKK010059143.1:0-27981 GCA_037177015.1 Euceroptres primus
ACAGCTGGGAAGTTGAAATTTGTCGAATTCTCATTTTGAGAATCTTGACAAATGAGCTGCAACAAAATTAACACCTGTGGTTTTCTGTGTGTCCTTTGTTGGAGTCATTATGTAATGTAGAATTAAGGGTGTGCTTTCAATATTTTGTATTATAGGAAGTGCACTAATAACCGGCGGAAAAATAGAGAATAATTTGTTCAATTGAACAACTCATTAGATGCAATTATCATCACGGTGCTTACTGTTATGTTACTTGATAGCACAATTAGCGTCGTCTAGCCATTTGTGGACATCTAGCGTGTGAAATGCGTCAGTATATGGACAAGCGTGCGATCAGTTTCATCACAATCAACGAAAGAGCAATGCAAAATAATCGCGAGAAGTGCAGAATTGTGCAATGTTTACTCTGTCAATTATGCAATTTGTAAAGCCTAAACCATAAAATGATATTATATCATTCTCGAAACTAGAAATGTTCAGAAAATGAAGATAGTTTCAAAATATTTTCACGTACATAATCTTTAAAATTCCCATATATTTTAATGAAAAAAAGTTTATCGTTGCAGTTTTTTTTCGGGTTTAAATGAACTCGTTAATTTATGCAGAAACTGAGTGATGAGTCTTATCATTTGCATATTTCCAGACTTACAACTTCAGAAGAGTTATGATTAGACAGAGCAAATGCAATCCGTATCAATCGTGGATGAACTGCAGTTCATATGGTTCATAAATTAAATAAAATCTTTATATGTGCACTTATTTACATAGGACCTAATTCAGCACGCGTTGCAGTAAAGACCACCATCGTGGCTTCTCTCTTAATTCACGAAGATGAGCAGACCGCACGCAAGATGCAACGTGTCTGGCCCAACTTGCCCTCTACATACATCAAAAGCCCGCTTTGTGCAATCACGAATAATTTTACTAATAATAGAGATTTGACTCCTAATTCTATGGGCACTTATTCGCCGAGAATGATGGGCCAAGGCGACCCTCCCTACATTTTATTCAAAATTATAGGGATTTTATACCACGCATCTTTCATACTATTCTACAGAGAATAAATTAAATTTGCAAATACTGTATTTAAAAAATTTCTTTAAAAATAATCATAAAATAATAATTTTTAACAAATTCTTAGAGATCTTTCAATTATTTATAAAATGAAGGGTATAAGCTAATTTGAAATGGATTTGGTCTAAAGGTATCTATTTTATTTATATGTTAGGTCATGGAATAAATCTAGATTTGCGTTTAAAAATATTTATTTATAGAGAGATGTCTTCATTCCATTCATATCCAAATTGATGTGATGTAAGAGTGTCAAACGATTGGAATTCATTTAGGCGGAAATGCCATGCAGTTGTTTTTCAAGGCGGATTAAAATTGTCAGTGTTTAATGATCAAAGGCGGCAAAGTCATTGACGACGATAGTCGGTTGAAAATTAGAGAAGGGGATTGATTAAAGTGTCAAGTGAAGTGTCAACGACATTGTGAATGGAAAGGGAGATATATTGTTCGAATTTGCTTCATTTATTGTTTGCTCAGTGAGATAGTGTTACATGCTACTCAATTATGCAACACTTTAATTGGTATGTTATTCAACTTTTGCTATATTTAACCAATACTAAAAATTTTACTCCTACTTGAAAACCAATTTAGTCTATTCTTATCTCCATGAAATTCTAAAGATCATATTTTGCAACAAGAAAGGATGAATGTCTGCAAGATGAGATTATATTTCTGCATCATAAGAAGACATCAAACAACTTCGGTTTATGAAAGATTAGTCTTGTTCAAAATCCTCAGCTTTTAGATTTTACATTCTAAACTACCTTAGCTTTTATTAATGTTACAAATGGTCTGGTTACGACCTTACAAGTCGAAAGATATTTCATCCTTTGGATCAAATAAGGTCTAATCCCAGACGCGTCACTGAATGGCCTCAAATCACCGAATATATTATAATTTCTTTCCTCAGCTCAGGGGCTACTATGCATATAAGGCCTATTAATAATCATAAGCCATTATTTATCATTCTACTCATCGCGCTGCAATAAGAAGTCTATGATTAATCTAAAGAATTTACATGAGCCGATTTCGGCGAATGGAATTCAAGGCGCAAATTACTTAATTTATGCTACATTACAAAACGTATTTTGAGCGTCAAAATATTCCACTACTTTAAACAACGTAACTACAGTTTGCATCGATTAAAAAAAACGAAGCATCGAAAACACGATTTGGAAAAAACAAGCCCATTTCCACCCCTAATTCTTAAAATATTCCTGGAAACTACCCAAACTTCCAGATCACGAATTTTTCGATGCAAACTAGTTTCAATTGACCAGAAGAAAGAGAAGAAAAATTTCAGCCCCCTAAACGCCTCGTATCTCACCCCTTATCCACCTCTAATATTTAAAAAATTCCTGGAAACACCCAAATTCGAGACCATGAATTTTTCGATGCGGAGTAGTTTCAATTGACAAGAAGAACGTCATATAAAATTTTCAGCCCCCTAAACGCCTCGGATCTTATTACTTTTTCACCCCTGATACTTAAAAAGTTCCTGAAAACTACCCAAAACTTAAGGCCACGAATTTTTCCATGCAGAGTAGTTTTAATTTACAACGAAAAGACCATATAAAATTTTTATCCCTCTAGAAATTTCGGATCTTACCCTTTTTCAGCCCCTAAGGCTTAAAAAATTCATGGAATCTACCCTAAATCCCAAACCACGAATTTTTCGATTAAAGAAGTTTCAATTAATAAAAAAAAACATAAAATGGTCATCCTCCTAAAACTTTCAGATCTCATTCCTTTTCCACCCCTAATAATTAAAAAATTTCTGGAAACTACTTAAAATTCAATACTACGAATTTTTCAATGAAAACTAGTTTCAATTGACAGGAAGAAATTCATATAAAATTTTCAGCCCCCTAAATTCAGATCTCACCCCTTATACACCCTTAAAATTTTAAAAATTCCTGGAAACTAGCCAAAATTCCAGATCACGAATTTTTCGATGCAGAGTAGTTTCAATTCAAAACGAAAAGGCCACTTAAAATTTTCATCCCTCTAGAACTTTCGGATCTCACCTTTTTTAGCCCCTAAGGCTTATATGACCTTTTTCCTATAAATTGAAATTACTTTGCATCGAAAAATTCGTGGTATTGAATTTTGGGTAGTTTCCAGGAATTTTTTAAGTATTAGATGTGGAAAAGGTAAAATCCGAGGCGATTAGGGGGCTAAAAATTTTGTATGGCTTTTCGTTTTCAATTGAAACTACTCTGCATCGAAAAATTCGATGGTTTGGGATTTTGGATAGATTCCATAAATTTTTTAAGTCTTAGGGGCTGAAAAAGGGTGAGATTCGAAAATTCTAGAGGGATAAAAATTTTATGTCCTTTTCGTTATAAATTGAAACTACTTTCAATCAAAAAATTCGTTGTCTAGAATTTTAGGTAGTTTCCAGGGATTTTTTAAACATTAGGCGTGGAAAAGGGGTGAAATCCGAGGTGATTAGGGGGCTAAAAATTTTGTTTGGCATTTTTCTTGACAATTGAAACTACTTTGCGTCGCAAAATTCGTCGTCTCGAAGGTAGAGATCCGAGGCGATCAGGGGGCTAAAAATTTTATGTGGCTTTTTGCTTGTCAATTGAAACTACTTTGCGACGCAAAATTCATCGTCTCAAATTTGGGACAGTTTCCAGGAATTTTTTAAATATTAGGCATGGAAAAGGGGTGAGATTCGATGCGTTTAGAGGGCTGAAAATTTTATAATGCATTCTTCTAGTCAATTGAAACTACTTTGCATCGAAAAATTCGTGGTCTCGAATTCGTGGTATTGAATTTTGGGTAGTTTCTAGGAATTTTTTAAGTATTAGATATGGAAAAGGGGTGAAGTCTGAAAGTTTTAGAGGAATAACAATTTTATGTTTTTTTTATCAATTGAAACTTCTTTAATCGAAAAATTCGTGGTTTGGGATTTTGGGCAGATCCCATAAATTTTTTAAGTATTAGAGGCTGAAAAAGGTCGAGATCCGAAAGTTCTAGAGTGATGAAAATTTTATGTCCTTTTCATTTTAAATTGAAACTACTCTTCATCGAAAAATCGTGTTTTCGAATTTTGGGTAGTTTTAAGTAATTTTTAAAATATTAGGGGTGAAAAAGGGGTGAGGTCCGGGGCATTTAGGGGGCTGAAAATTTTATATGGCTTTTTTCTTGTCAATTGAAACTACTTTGCGTCGCAAAATTCGTCGTCTCGAATTTTGGATAGTTTCCAGGAATTTTTTAAGTATTAGGAGTGGAAACGGGAAGAGATCCGATGCGTTTAGGAGGCTGAACATTTTATAATGCGTTCTTCTTGTCAATTGAAGCTACTTTGCATCGAAAAATTCGTGGTCTTGAATTTTGGGGAGTTTGCGGGAATTTTTTAATTATTAGGGGTGGAAAAGGGGTGATATCCGATGCGTTTAGAGATCTGAAAATTTTATATGGCGTTCTTCTTGTCAATTGAATCTACTTTGCATTGAAAAATTCGTGGTCTCGAATTTTGGGCAGTCTCCAGGAATTTGCTAAGTATTATGGGTGGAAAAGGGGTGAGATCCGAGGCGTTTAGGGGCTGAAAATTTTATATGACCTTTCTCTTGTTAATTGAAGCTACTTTGCATCGAAAAACTAGTGGTCTCGATTTTTGAGAAGTTTTCAGGAATTTTTTAATTATTAGGGGTAGAAAAGGGAAGAGTTCCGAGGGATCTAGATTCAGAAATACTTTCTTTCATTGATATTGAACATTTTTTGTTGTCAACTTTTTGGTCTCGCTTGTTTTTCCCAAATCGTTTTTTCGATGCTTCGATTTTTTTAATCGTTACAAACTGCACTTACGTCTTTAAACATTACTAACAATGTTACTTCTCTTATTACATTTTATTTAATTGATCTTTTTGATTTCATTTAATACTTATTCATCACGTTAACAGTTATATAATATTCTGAATATTAAATCATAATAAAGAAATTTTTTTAAGTCTTTTTACTTGATATTTTGTGTAAAAGAGATTTTTTTCAAGAAGGTAAGTATCTACTTTCGTTTGAGTTTTCGACCTACGCAAATTCGAGTTTAAAAAGCGGTGTATGCGTATCACAAGCCCTAGATGGTAAAACTTGTCAGTTTACTGTGTAACTTTCCTCTTTTCGAGTTCGGAATATCGTCTCCTACTGTGCAGCGGTTCTTTTGAAGTTTCTGTCGCATTCCTGTCTTGCGGAGTCTCTTCAGTTTCTTTTCCTCTATCTTAGGTTCTATCTCTACTCGTATCTTTTCTTGCGGCTTACTCCCACATATAATAGCAGTTCCTACAAAAGCGCGGCGATGTACAAAATGAGTTGGGATCAAATGGGTCCCACAGACCCCAGTGGCACGCGAGTCAAGTGGTGACTTATTGCCACAATTAAAAGGAAAAGCAATACAATAAAAGAGTGCATTGCAATTTTAGACCAGAATTTTTAAAACTATTTCTATTTTTAAGAAAAGTATATATTTTTGACAACAGAAAAGAGAAGTTTAATTTTTAGATAAAACAGACTGTTATTTTTATTTTTTCAATTGCTCAGGTTAATAATTTTCAACATTTTGAATAATAAAAAAATATATATTGTTTTTTTAGGAACCTATTTATCAGCGAGAATTCTAGGATATCAAAAAAATAACCTAAATTCCTGATTTTCATGCACTGTAATTGATAATATTAAGCTTGTTAGAAGAAATGAATAAGCGAGCTCTAGACTTGATTAAATGAGGAATATCTCTGTGTAAGTATAGGGGGAAGCATTCAATCATCTTGTCTCGTAATTATTCGAATGCGAGGATAAGACTTAAACCTTCTAAAAAAATTAGGTGGGATGTTTTTCTATATACACGAGAAAATCCGAGCAGAGCCACTAATGAAAGTATTGAACAAACGGTGGTTATTACAAATACCTCAATAAGGGTCTATTATTACTAAGAATGAAAAATCAAAAAATATCTACGATTAGAAAAAATATGTTATAGAATTCGTAAAATTAATAGACAGGATTTAATGAAGTCTGAAGTTATAAGATCTCTAATTTGACTTTTAAAAATAAGTACCCATAGTTGATAATTATAGTAAGTTTTTGTCCATATCCCACTTAATTCTGATTAGAAAAATTATCTTATGCAATTTTATAATCTTAAATTGAAGTTCCGAAATTTTGTGGGGATTTAAATTTAAATTTAAATGTGGGGAACCACATTTAAATCTATAGTCTGGTGTTAGTCTTAGATTTTTAATTATACAGGAACTTCAAGAAAAAAATTTATTGCTTAAATTCATCTTAAAATCTTCTTTTCGTACCCGGATTTCTGAAATTGGGACACTAGGGGACAAAAAACTGTGAGAATATCCGTAAAGTCGACGAAATTTTTTGCTCAGAATTGCGTCACTCGCCCTTTTTCACTTTAGCGTTATATTTGGTACTACTGCTTTTAACATCTGGCCATGTGCCCTGCAGCCTGTTGATTTCGGAAGGGCTTTTAAAAAAAAATGTCCAAAAAATCGGGACTATGCTGAATATGGTGTTAAAAATAGAATTCAACGAAATTCTGTACTGCCTGAGTTTCAAATATGTAAATTATTTGGTTGAAACACCAATATTTTTAGGAATAAGAAATCTTAAGAATTTCTTAATTTAATCTTCAGGATTAAAAAAACCAATAGCTTAAAAAGTAGATAAAAAAGATATAATGCTTTTTGTTGTAATTTATATATTTAAGCAAACATTTTTTGAACTTTGTTAAAACTTAGGCTAAAAATTCACTGATATCTTTTACATACAAAGCCTTTTTATATTTGAGAAACTTTTTTCGATTTGAAAGGGGGTTTTCGAAATCTAGAATCAGGATTGTAATGCAGTAAATAATGTAAGATTCAGAAGCTAGTGTTGAACCGACTTGGATTTAAATGAGCAGACACATTTCCTTAGGCTTGTTAGAGAAGCAGCAACTCAGCGCGATGTCTGAGACGGTTGTTCATGGCTTCCGTTTCTCTTCTTGGTCCAGGACGTGCCCGACGGGTAACGTCATTCGTTTCCCTGGAGCACGGGACGAAACTACGAAACCATTGTTTGTTAATGCAAGTTTGCTCCTTTGCAGATGCTTACGGCTTCGTGTGTGGCGATTTTTCTTTGTACAAAACCCATTGTTGAATGGGTCATGGAGACTGCGGTTGACAACCAACGTCGAGTTTCGCATGCTAAAAACAATTTACTTTCAGACAAATGCATCCTTCCCCAAATAAAAAAAAAAATAAAAATTCAAGACAAATAAACCTCAAAGCCATAAACGGCTCAGAAAAGCAACATCTTTAAATTATACCAACTTGGAACAGATCCAAAACTCGAAGAACATAATATTCAGTCAGGAAACTTGTACAATCAGAGAGACATAAAAACATCAAAGAAGATGTTATTACATTTTATTATTTTAAAATCATTTAATAAAATTTTAATTTTGTGGAGAAAAGTTCAATTTCATTTCGCATTTACCTTAATTGGTGGATAATTAGGAAAAAGCAAAAGTACTTTTGCCAGAGTTCAATTGTTGGTAGCTAGATTAGAACCACTTCCTTGAAAGGATCTAATAGCTAAAGAAAGCTCTAATGTTCGTGGGAAGGTTGACGTTTTACCCTACAACACCGTAACGAATCTCAGCTAGCATTCAGTATGTAATTGTTTTGAGATCTCTCATCCTCTTCCGTTCCTCATAAGTCTACTTCCCACGCAAGAAAGTCTTGAATTTAATTTCTCTTTGTCATCTTCGCATTCGCCTATTTAACGAGCGTCGTGCAATTTCTCGGCATTTACCCAGTGGAGACACGGATATCACTCTACCTAGGACTTTTTACCGTAACACAATACTAGGCTTTTTCTAGAACTTGATATCCTTAAGATTCTAAACTCCAAGTGAAATGGAATAGTTACCAAAAATTGTAGACTTACTTTCTTCGGTACAGATAAGTATCCATTGAGATTTGAAGATAAGAGACTTTGTTCATAAAATTGGAGCCGTTTGGAGGAAAATCAAATTGTAAGAAAACAAGAAAAGTTATAGAAAATTTTGGTAACTTAGCAAAAATTCTGGAGTGTTCTAGAAAATCTACACGGAGAAAAATAGTTCGAGAAATTTTACCCAACTCAGTTGGGTAAACTTGGGACATATGGATACTTTCATAAAGTTTCATTTCTAGTTGGGTAAAATGAAATTTTTCCCAGCATATCTTCAATATATCCTCGCATTTAATAAAATTTTGGATCAATAATTCGATAAATATGACATTTTGTAAAACATATTGTGTAAAAATAGTGATTTTTATTGACTGCTGTTTGGAAATGCTGATGAAAAATCAATTTTTAACTGCATGAAAATCTTCGTTATCTTAAAATTAACAAATCGACGTCGTGTTTTGAATAGTTTGAAATATGATCTTCGAGTTTTATTTCAAAATAGCAAAATCGTAAAACCTGACACAAAACTTGGGAACAGACTTTCGAGCGATTTTTCGCATCTTTAACTGTAAAATATTCAACTTACCACTCCAAAATCATATTTTCCAACTAATTTCAATCGCTTTTTATAAGCCCAAATGATTAAAGAAAATATTTTTAATATTATTTAGCAATTTTCTATTTTAAATTTGTAGTTAGGGACATCATGTAACCTGACATTTTTCAAACATTTTTATTTATAATTTCTAAACGAAGTCGTCTTAAATTTTAAAAAATTTCTTAAACTGTGCCCTGATGTGAGTACTTTGCTCAGACATATTTAGAAAAAATTTATTACTCACAGGATATGTGAAAAATGATAGGGACCTAAAATGGTCAACTTTTTGGCAATCACCTTACAGGATGTATATTTTGTGGAATATGTATTTTGTAATTGCAAATTCCGAATGATTATGCCTAATAAATGAATATTATTATTATAATATTATATTATAATATATATTATATATGCACAATTATTATTTTGAATAGATAAAAAACATTGTTCAGTAAAATATACTCTTCTATATATTCCCAAAATCTAATGTCCTCGTGATAATCACTTTTCCTTACTAACTTAATTCCTTTTTTAAATTGATTTTATTCAAACGAAAACAACAACACTTTCAATTATTGTACTTAAAATATTTTTAAAATTTACTTTTTCATCATTGTCATGTTCAGCAGAGCGGCGTGAAAATACAAAAATTAATCGAATTATTTGAGCTGAAGATAAAAAAATGTGTGGGTTGGTATCCGAAAAAAAAAATTTTTTAAGTTTTAAAATCGTTTAATATCTTCTATTCCCTTTTTTGAATTGAAAATTCAAAAAAAATTTCCTACAGGTTAAAAAATTATGGGGAATTTTTTATATTTACAGTTTTTGCTAATGAACAATAACAAAAACCTTTAAATTCAAAAAATAATTTTTGCTCAATTTATAATATTTTGAATATATGCAAGAAACATGATTTTTGGATTTAATCGGTTGCACACATTTGAGAAAAAGTTGAGTATGTCGAACCTGAAATTCCTTCGGCCTGAACCAAAGAAACATATTATTATTTTCCTTTTACGGAAAAAAATTTTTCGTGATGCTTAAAGTGTTCCAAAATCGTGAATTTTGCCTTTTTAAAACTTTTCAACACTGCGAAAAATGTCTTTTTCCGAAAAAGCAAAACAAAATGTTTCTTTAGTTAAAGCTAAAGAAATTTCAGGTTCGACATATTCAACTTTTTCCAAAATGCGTGCCTTCGATGAAATCCAAAAAAACATGTTCTTTGCACATTTTCAAAAAATTCTAAATTCAGTAAAAATATCTTTTTTGAATTTCTAGTTTTTTGTTATTGTTTATTAGCAAAAACTGTACATAAAAAAAATTCGCCATAATTTTTTCACCAATAAGAAATTTTTTTGAATTTTCAAATCAAAAAAGAGAATAAAAGATATTAACCAATTTCAAAAAAAAAAATTTTCACTTTTTTCGGATGCTAACCCATACATTCTTTCCCTCGGCTCAAATGATTCGATTAATTTTTGAATTTTCACACCGCTCTACTGAACATGACAATTATGAAAAAATGAATGTTTTAAATATTTTATGTACAATAATTGAAACTGTTGTTGTTTTCATTTGAATAAAATCAATTTAAAAAAGGAGTGATGTAAGAAAAAGTGATGATCACAAGGACATTAGATTTTGGGAATATAAAGAAAAGTATATTTTACTGAATAATGTTTTTTATTGCTCGTCTCTTCTTTATGAGATTTTGTCCTCATTCTGTATTCATATGTAACACAAGAATCTATTACTTTTAGCGTTGATTTTTCCGTAATGTTATGTATTCCCTGAAGAGGCTTGTTGTTGCCGGGCGAAAGCTTGGAGTTTGGAGTTTTTAAATAAAGTTTTTATACTCAACAATTCTACATCTGGACTAGTAGATCAAGAAACCATCAATACATCGATCATAAATATTTAATTTCGCTAGTCGAGAAATTGAACATCTTCTGAAATGTTTTTTATTTATTCAAAATAATAATTCTGCAATAACACGATCTTCACACGAAGATGGCAATAACAGCCATCTTTTTTCGATGTAGAAAAATTCTTCTCGTAACTTGAGAGCAATGGAAAGTTGAGCCTCAGTCACTTTTGAATTAATTAACTTTAATTAATTAACCTTTTTAAGTTTGCGAATAAATTCATGAAACAATTTTTTTTACTATATACAGTAAAAATAATTTTTTCACCCCACTAAATGAAGGAAAAAACTACAAATTTAGTAGGAAAACCACTAACATGGCAAAAACCACGAAAATATGATCACTGATGTTTACGCCAAGGGCGTCAACTTCTATCCATTAAAATCAACTTTGTAATTTCCTACTTAAATAAACTCTAATTTTATTTTGCAATTTTACAACTGATAACCATTATTAAATACTAAACGCCAACAAAGACTATAAGTAAGTTGAAAATTCAACACCTTCTTCTAAATTAAAAAATTGTTAAATATCTTCGAGGTGCGTTGGTTTACCTAACTGTCGAATAAAAAGCTCCTCCACAGTGGATAAACTTTCGTACAATATAGAGGAGATAATAACATAACCAAAAGCAATTTTTCTCTACAATTCATTTAAAACTTTACTGAACTTTCGACTCAATAATACATTTTTTAGTAAGAAAGATTTTAGGGAGTTTTTGAAGATTCCAGAAGATTTTAGAAGACTCCTAAAGAGTACTGATATTATTGGAAGTATATAAGTAAAAGTATTGATTGAGAAAAAATGGAAGTTGTCGAATATATGGTGGGTTAATGTACTGACAACTGTGACGAACTCGACCTACGTACCTTCATACGTGATCAGGGTACGTAATCACTGACACATCCTGTCTTAAGCCACACCTGTTTTATACTCGAGTATACTTGAAAAGATTGAGTATCAAGTCTTATTTGCAATGATTCTTCGACATCTCATCCAGTACGACTATGGAAAGAAGTCAGATTTAATGAGTTTCCTGACAAAAACAAATCTCAGAGAAGCCTGGTACATGTAGATGAAAAACATCCCAGCAAATCAAAGCAAAGTAAAATCAACAAGTAGCAGTGGAAGTTGATTTTGTGATGGGAATAGTCTATTATTATTCGAATCAAGTTCTCAGTTCCGGTCGTAAAACTCAAGATCCTTTAAATGAACCTTGATATTTGAATATGAAATATCAGTCAGTCATGATTAAATTTATTTTATAACTTTAAATTTTTTCAGTCTTTTTTTTGTCCATAAAATATTTAGAGGATAAAAAAGAATCTGTCTATAAAAAAAGTTACTTTCGTCAAAGGGAAAAAAGTCCAGTCATGAAAAGGTTGACATTTATAGTACCTTGCATTATTATATCTGTTAGCGTAGTCTAATGGACTTTCAATCCAAGAATTAAATCTCCCTTTCGAATAAATACAAAAAATTAAAAGAGGGACAATAAAATGGTAATATAATTTCTTTTTCATATTCATATTCATTCCTTTGCAATTTTACACCACACAAATATACCGATTTCTATATACACATTCCGCAATAATTTTCATTGTTTACAATCGCCTGTGACCAAAGTGGAGGCCCAGATGTCGAAGTTCTTACGAGTCAAGGAAAGTAATCGAGAAATAATTTTCAATTCCTAAAGTTCTCGAATCGTCGTTCTTTTCATCGCAAAAGAGGTAGTGAGAGCTGCAGCAATTGCACTCGGTTCGACGTCTCACTTACCTCTTTTCACGAGGGTCTTTTTTTTTGCTTGTTTTGCCGTTCTGTATACAACCGTTAAGAATTGTATATCAATGGCTTTATGCCGGAAATGGCAAAGGTCGTGGCAGAACAAAATGTTTCCTGGTCCATGTACGTGTAAAGGCAGTAACGAAAATATTAGATTGCACGATTGCAGGCGGAGGCTTTGCGTTGCAAGGAAATCGATGAGAGCGAGATGAGTGCAATCGTTTTGCCGAGTGTCTCGTAAGAAATATGATTTTATCGTTATGATCGTCAGGGATGCAGAATGGCCGAGCAAGTTCTTATTCTTACCGCGTTCTGGTCCCCAGCGACTCTCATTCGAAAAAGGGCACCGATGCAGAAAGGGATTCGACGTTGAATAATAATTAAGTTCTGGGAAATTCAACACGAATGAAAGTCGCCCTTCCTTCTTATTTCATCACAGGTTCAAGATATTCTTTTTCAAATATTATATTACAAGCCTAAGAATATTAGTCCTTAATTGAGGAGTACAGGAATAAAATATGATAAATATTAATTTTCTCAATATTTAAGGAAATGTATCTTAAAATCCACTGATTTATTGTAAGGTCGTGAAATAAATTAAGATAAAAAAAGATAAGATGATTTCAACTTCGTTTTTTATGCTTTTGCAAATGAATCAACATATTTGAAACTTTTTAAAACAATTTAAAAATTGGTAAACAAATAAGAAAATAAGCAATAAAATTTTTCATTTTGCCTCTCTTCTTGATTTGAGAGTCTATGTGCTCAGTGATTTATGAATTAAGAATGATTTCTCAGAATCTCTTAAGGGGATGGACCACGTCATTTTTGATCGATGTCTATGATAAATATTGATGTGAGGAGACTTTAATTTTTTTACTATATTCCTATAGTGACATTTTCTTTGTAGTTTGAATAAAGATAAAAAATCTACAAATAATCTCTAGATTCTTTTATTGTTTTGGTAACATTCAGAAATGATATAAACTCTTGGGCATAAAAATAATATTTCTTCCATATCAGATGGTAAGGATGGAAACTTTTTTACATTGACTTCTTCGTCATTTTTCCATGAGAGACATTACCTTTACGACATATCGGAACAAATGGGTCCGTAGTATGCCTGTCTCTCAAGGACTAGGTTAATATTTATTAACTTCCCTGGTATTTTGAATAAAAAATTTCCCCCTTTTTTCGAAAATATAGCCCCCTATTTCCCTGAAAATTGAACTACTCAACCGTTGCGATCCCTGGAATATAACTTTTTTTCAGTAAATGCAATCAACAAGTTTCATTATTTGAACGAACAATCTTTTCACTGGTATTGTCCGTCTAAATGCGTATTGTAACAATTTCTAAACCTCTGTATTCATATCTTAAAGAATCTTTTCATTTAAAACTTTTTTTAAAAATCTGATCTAAAAATCTCATTACCATTATAATAACCTTATGATACATTTAATTTATTAATATTGTTTTCTACTTATTGTCAACAGCTTTTAACGAGACTAGACCGTAAAAATAAGGGTAATGAGCTTTTTTTTTGTACTGGAGAACCTCAATCGCAATTTTCTTTTTTTTTTTTGTTTTGTTTTTCAATTCTTTCTGCTATTCGTTTCTGCCTTGTGCGTCGATTCGATCGGTCGCTCGTCGCACGTACAAAAGTCGTCTTTTTCAGTTCGAACTAGAAAAGGGCGGTCCGATCGGTAACGCAACGTACAACGTAGTCTTTGGTCCGGAATCGGGGACTCGTCCCTTTGATCAACGTTCCTTTGGTTTCGTTCCGTCGTACACATTCCTTCGGTTCCATTCCTTTGGTTTTGTTCCTTTGGTTTCATTGGCGAGGAACTCTACGAGAATTCCAACAGCCAACATCTGTTGACTCTGTACACGAGGATCCTCTAATTCTTGTGTCCTTGAGTTCTCGGCTCCCCGGCGAGAGTGGCGTCGACGATGCAGCCAAGATAAGGAGAGTCTGCGAACAGATTTTTTTATCGTCACACGACAAACAGAAATTACGACAGATGATAAAATTCTGCACAGCTTTTGCTCTCAGCATCTAAAGGGCGTGTAATGCAAAATGGGCTAATTATTTACTCTTGGACGAAGGAGACTGTAAAGTTTTATTCTTGCACTTTTTGGAATTCCATGCCAGGCAGAAATTTCTTTTATGCAATTCTGAACCTTGAGTCTAATATTTAATTTTAACTTTGTTTCTGTTTCGAAATTTTAATCTTGCATATTTAATTTCTTATTTCCCTGGCATGATTAGCGTGTCAGTTTCGCTGTCAACCTCTTGTCAAGTTGGACGTTTCGTCCCCCAAATTCTTAGATTTAATTTGAGAAAAAACTAAAGAAAATATTTGAACGAAACTTAAGGTTCGAAAACTAAAGCAGAAGAAGGTAGTTACAACATGGTGGAAGCCTATTTTAGAGCCTGTGGAATATGTCTTAAAATATGCCCTCTATCGTACATAGACATGCGATACGTAATATTAGCTCGTTAGTGCCAAAGAACGCTCTGATAAAAGTACTTCTTATTGGCATTTATTTCACTTCCCCATCCTTTGATTAATTAGTTCTAAATTAGATTCTAACATCTGCTACGTTATATTCGCTGCACCTTTCAAAAATTTCCAATTAAAATGATAAATGATCTTTTACCAAATATTCTTACTTTTGTTCAGAGAGCGAAGTTACTCTCAATTGAGTAATTTCGTTTGTATTGCTATTTATTTTCTTTTTTCTGTTTGTATTGCAAGTTCTACGTTTCTGAAGTGAAGTAGAAAAAGTTTATGTAGCTTCCAATTTCACTCAAGAGGAGTAAAGTAGAATAAATGACCATGGAATTGTACGAGATCAGTCTGTCAGATAGAAGAGCTTTATATCCACATAGATTATGCACAAGTACGAATAAAAAAAGAGGTGTAATTTGCAACTCTTCATGCAGGCATAGAATTCATTCGTCCTACAAACGGGAACAAAAAGGTGATCTGCCTCGAGGTGCATGCAATTCTGAGAATTGCAAGATAACTCTCATGTCTGACATTTCGGTTTACGTATTCGATCGTTTCAACTATTTTTAACCCTCATCTCGCTATATTTAATTTTCATTGCAACGCTTTCTTATAAAATTAGATTTGCCGCAATGAATCAACGACATTGCCCGACGAGCTTCTGAAACATATGTTATACGCATACAACAAATTGAAAAACAGGCAGGTGAATCCCGAAGAATGTAAATTTCAAAAAAAAAAAGAAGAAGAAAAGAGAAAAGAAAACAAAATAAATGTTAAGGATTCAACGGCTTCTTTCTGTTTTATTTGTGTTTTAAACAAAGGAGTAAAGAATCGTTCTTCAAAAAATAGTGTTTAAATTCTAAAGGTGGTGCATTAAAGTCAACAACATAAATTACCAAACATAATAAAAATTCTCACTTGGAAATCCCAGAACATAAAAATCTTGCATTCTAAGAATTGTTTCTTAAGAAGTGCTTCTCGATTTCCTTTTTTACTTTTTTAGCATTCAGTGACATTATTCAAAATCCCATTCGTTTCGCATCTACCGATGTATTCCAAATCTCTCTCTAGTGTGTGGGCCGAAAAATAAACTCTGCCAAAAGAAAACGTGCGTGTTCACGAATCGTAAAGACGAAGTTGCACTTTGAGAAATAGAATTATTTCCGTTAAGTAAATTTAATGTCAGTGACAAGCAAGAGAGTATTTTATATACTTGATCTTTTAACTTTGTTAAAATAACTACTTAGTTGATATCTTTATTCGACATTCCTTTCTCACAGGAATTGATTTTTAACAAAATATTGTTCGTCATTCCAGACACAAAACTAACTTTATGATTTACTGGTACTTGTGCAACAGAGCAAGTTTTATTAAATTTTAAATTCTGTAAATAAAATTAACAAAATATTGTTCCTGTTATTCCAGACACAAAACTAACTTTCTGATTTACTGGTACTTGTGCAACAGAGGAAGTTTTATTAAATTTTAAATTCTGTAAATAAAATTAACAAAATATTGTTCCTGTTATTCCAGATAGAAAACTAACTTTCTGATTTACTGACACTTGTGCAACAGAGGAAGTTTTATTAAATTTTAGATTCTGTAAATAAAATTAACGTTTAAAAGCTGTTATTGAAATTACTATAAAAGTAATAATATGAGGGATGGACTCACAGTTAAAAACAAACAGGATAACATTTACCCAGATTGCGGGTTTCTGTGCCTGTAAATCCTTCACATTATTAGTTATAATCATGCACTATATTATTATTCCCCTAAAGAATTTTATTTTAGAACAATTTTAAGTGATAGTTTTGGTATAATTTATGAAGTTGAACTTGTGCGTGAAGATAGGAGATCAAGTACGTAAAAATGAACACTCATCCATTTTTATAGGATACCTGTCTGGATTTTAGTGGCGATACTGTTGTGAGTAAGGGTTTTAAGTAAGGATTTTGTTGTCGACTTAAGTACGGTGGACCTAAGCCTGAGGTATAATAATAATTTGGAGGGTGTTACGGTCGGTGACTTCGTTTTTCGTCGTTAAAATTCAGGTTCACCAACCTCGATCAGGCTTCTTGAAGTTCGCCCTTGACTCCTGGTACACTGTGATGATGCCTGGAGGCTAGTTTGTTCGCCAAATCGTGCATCACGTCCCTGTATATGATGGTGTCCAAATTTTCACCGAGCATGTAGAGGAGGAACCAATCTCCTACCTTGCTGCGACGAACGATCGTCTCCACAGCATCTCGTCGTACCAAACGAAACCTCAGCCTCAAAAGGTACACCCTCGTTCGTGGCGAAAAAATAATGATGATCTGAAACATCCATGTTCAGAATATTTGATTATAAACGATAAAATTATATAACATAGAATTTAAATTTAAAAATCATTTAAATTGAACCTTGAAAATATGGATACTGTCTTATACGAGAGGTTTAAGGGGTTACCCCCATTTGTAAGGTCAGAAAAAAGCGATTTATCTTGAATTTTTTTTAAACATGTGCACATTTTTTATGACCGAATCCACTTCAAATCGTGTAGGCCGACGTACAGTGTGTCCAAAAGCACTTTTTGTGGACAAAAGTCTGTCTACAACCCAATTTTTAATGGAATCTATTTTCAAAATGACCGTAAAATTTCGATTTGGCTAAACCAAAATTTTTTATTTAACAACAAAATAAACAATATTTTTATCCTAACTTTTCAGACGCACCTTTTTTTTTAAGATCTGCGAATTGACTAAGAAAGAGCCTAAGTTAGTGTAATTACTATCTAGCAATAGTTTTCAGTAGTTTAAAGATAGAAAAAAATTGTTTATAATGTTTTAAACATATTAATTAACAAAAGCCATTTTTTGTGATTCGCAATGATTAGTTGTTTGAAATTCACAGTTTTTATATAGAATATGAAAGAAATGTATGCCTAATTGTGATTATTAAAAATATCTGCTGTTTGGCAATTATTTAAACAATTTTTATAAACAAATACACAGTTTTCGAATATCACAGTAGGCTCCATTCTTTTGTATAATTGACCTAAAATGTCTTGCCAATGACTCCTTGCTGTCATTTTTTCAAATTAACAACTGGCAATTATTTAAATAATGTTTATAAACAAATACACAGTTTTCGAATATCACAATAAATAGGCTCCAGTTTTTGCATAATTGACCTAAAATGTCTTCCCAATGACTTCTTGCTGTCATTTCTTTCAAATTAACAACAACTGGTAATTATGTACACAATATTTATAAACAAATTCAAATTTTTAACATTCCACGAATAGGGCCAATTTTTTTGGTGAAACCCACTAAAAATGTATCGTTAGTGACTTCTTTCTGTAATTATGTTCACATTGATAAAAAATATTAATTTTTAAAACAGTTTTCATAAATAAATGCACACTTTGACCATTTTTCCAAGAATAGACTGCATTTTCTTTGCGAAATCAACTAAAAATGTATTTCCAATGACTGTTTGCTTTGATACTTTGCCAACGGATAAGCAAAGTTTATTATTTAAACAATTTTTATAAACAAATACAAATTTTGGACACTTTTGCAGGAATAGGCTTACTTTTTCGTAGAGGAAGCTAGAAATGTCTTACCAAAGACTACTTGTTGCCTTGCTTTTCCAATTAACAAGAACTGTTCATTGTTTGAACAATATTTATTGTATAAATGCATAGTTTGACAATTTTTTCATCAAAAATATTAATTTTTTTGTGGAATCAACAATGTCACTAACGATACATTTTTAGTGGGTTTCACAAAAAAAATTGACCCTATTCGTGGAATAATGTCTTGCCAGTTATTCCTTCTTGTCGCATTTTTCAAATTAGAGAAAAGTGTTGATTGTTTGAACAATTTTTATAAACAAATTGACAGTTTGACCATTTTTTAATGATAATTTTCTTTTCTTTTGCGGAGTGAGCTAAAAAACCAAGGTGTATTAAAAACAGGTATTAATCAACGTTGTGATGGGTTTTTAGTTATTGCGTTATCAAATTATGTATTTATAGGGCATCGTATTTTGACAACAAGCGAACATGCGAATAATTTATTCTATAATATATCATGAGTGTTCCTGAAAAGTTGAACTGCTTTTGGTCCAAATGTTTTATTATCGTACATAATGAACAGTAGTTAAGCCTCTTCACCAACGTGAAGGTAGCAGTTATTGAATAAAGGCTTTTTTTGTTTCTTTGAATTTTTTTATAAAAATTGTTCAAACAATCAACACTTTTTTCTCATTTGAAAACCGCGACAAGAAGGAATAACTGGCAAAACATTTATTGTTAATTCCGCAAAAAAATTAATGCTTTTAATGAAAAAATGGTCAAACTGTGCATTTTTACCTAAATATTGTTTAAACAATGAACAGTTCTTGTTAATTGGATAAACAAGGCAACAAATAGTCATTGCTAAGACATTTCTAGCTTACTCTACGAAAAAAATAAACATATTCCTGCAGAAGTGTCCAAAATGTATATTTGTTTATAAAAATTGTTTAAATAATAAACTTTTCTTATCCTTTGGCAAAGTATCAAAGCAAAAAGTCATTGGAAATACATTTTTAGTTGATTTAGCAAAGAAAATGCAGCCTATTCTTGGAATGGTTAAAGTGTGCATTTATTTATGAAAATTGTTTAAAAAATTATTATTTTTCATGAATTTGAACAAAATTACAGGTAGAAGTCACTAACGATACATTTTTAGTGGGTTTCGCAAAAAATTGGCCCTATTCGTGGAATAGTGTTAAAAATGTGAATTTGTTTATAAATATCGTTTAAATAATTACTAGTTGTTGTTAGTTTGAAAAAAATGACAGCAAGGAGTCATTGACAAGACATTTTAGGTCAATTCTGCAAAAAAATTGAGCTTATTCATTTTAACATACGAAAACTGTGTACGTGTTTATAAATATTGTATAAATAATTACCAGTTTTTGTTAATTTGAAAAAAATTACGGCAAGGTGTCATTGGTAAGACATTTTAGGTCAATTCTGCAAAAAAAAATGGAGCCTATTCATTGTGAAATTCGAAAACTGTGTATTTGTTTATAAAAATTGTTTAAATAATTGCCAAACAGCAGGTATTTTTAAGTAATCACGATTAGGCATACATTTCTCTCATATTCTATATAAAAACTGTGAATTTCAAACAACTTATCATTGCGAATCACAAAAAATGGCTTTTGTTCATTAATTTATTTAAAACATTATAAACAATTTTTTTCTGTCCCTAACCTACTGAAAACTGTTGCTAGATAGTAATTACACTAACTTAAGCTCTTCTTTAGTCAATTCGCAGATCTTAAAAAAAGTTACTTTTGAAAAGTTAGGATAAAAATATTGTTTACTTTGTTGTTCAATAAAAAATGTTGGCTTAGCCAAATCACAATTTCCGCACCGACTTGATATACCCGAAAGCTTTACGGTCATTAAAAAAAAAAAAACGTCAAAATCCATTAAAAATTGGGTTGTAGACAGACTTTTGTCCACAAAAAGTGCTTTTGGCCACACTGTGCGGCGGATGAACTGTTCAGAATCAGCTTGCCAATGAAATATGTTTTTGTATGTGACAAATAAGGGGACACGTATTTTTTTAAATTAACATAGCGAAATAATTATATTTTTTACGAATATTTTCAAATTTTAAGGGAACAATTAGTTTTTTGCAAATTTTCCTTTAAAAAGATTGTCATTTTTGCAATTTTTGAGATATTAAGGTTTTTCTTGTTCCAGTTTGTCAAATTTGCTCATTCTTTCGAAATCCATAAAGAAAATTAAAAAATAATAAAAAATGATAAAGCTATGTTGATTTTTGGAGAAAACGGAAAATTTTTTTTCTCACAAACCCACCTTTTTTGCCCTGGAATTTTGCGTAATAATAGGTACCAATATAGTCTACTTACCATAAATTTCCCATTTGTTATTTTTTTTGTTTTTCGGTAGAAAAAAATTATTTTATATTTTTGCTTCAAAACCTTGCCATTTTGGCAATTTAAAAAATGTTAAGGTTCTTCTTGTTTCAGCTTATCAAGTTTTTTACACTCCTTCCAAACCGATGAGAGAAAAAAATAAATAATAAAAACTGGTAAAGCTCTTTTGATTTTTTGAAAAAATCAAACACGAGATTTTCTTCAAACAAAGAAAGAATAAAAACTGGTAAAGCTATTTCGATTTTCAAGTGTGCTGGGTGATAATATAGTCTACCTACCATAAATTTTAAAACTGGATTTACTGATATTTCAAGAAAAAATTCTATTTTCCTTATTATTCTCGCATTTATTTTATTCTAGAAAAAATATAATTTTTTCTCTTGAAATATCCAGTTTTGAAATCTACAGCAGGTAGATTATGTTATCACTCAACAACCTGAAAATTAGAGCGCGAAAAAAGGTAGTTGTTTGAAGAAAATTTCGTGCTTTATTTTTTCAAAAAATCAAAATAGCTTCACCAGTTTTTATTATTTATTTGTTCCTCTCATCGGTTTTAAAGGAGTGTAAAAAACTTGACAAGCTGAAACAAAAAAAAACCTTAAAATCTCAAAAATTGCCAACATGGCAAGGTTTTGAAGCAAAAATATAAAATAACTTGTTTCTTCTGAAAAACAAAAAAATACCAAAGGGAAAATTTATGGTAAGTATATTATATTGGTACCTATTATTTCTCAAAATTTCAGGGGAAAAATAGATGGAGCTTTTTAAAAAAATTTGTTTTTGTTTTTTCCAAAAATCGAAATAACTTTATCATTTTTTATTATTTTTTAATTTTCTTCGTGGATTTCGAAAGAGTGAAAGAAATGTGACAAACTGGAACAAAAAAAACCTTAATATCTCGAAAACTGCAAAAAGGGCAAGATTTTTAAAGTAAAATTTGTAAAAAAATTTGTAAAATTTATAAATATTCGTAAAAAATGTAAATATGCCGCTATTTTAATTTAAAGAAATACATGTCCCCTTATTTTTCACGTACAAGGACATATTTCATTGGCAAGCCAATTCTGAACAGGTCACCCGCCGGCCTGCATGATTTGAAATGGATTCGGTCTTATATAAGTTTCTTTGTTTTTCAATTCTTTGTTGAATTTCGTACAAGTTTCATGTCAAAATAATTAATTAATAAAAAGTTATAGCCAATGCCGACGAATGCCTTTTTAAAAATCATGTTTTGCAGTGAGCACTCCTGCTTGGAACGGTATCATCTGAAATCAAAAATCGAAAATAATTTAGTTAATATATTATTTTACCTAATCTTTAATAAAAGCATTTGAGAAAAAATTCATTTGGTACAAAATGGTGGACGTTGAAAGTGAAGTATGTGATTATGAAAATCGGTCACTTCACTTTCAACGTCCGCCATTTTGTCTCAAATATTTTTTTTCTAAAATGCTTCGATTAAAGACTAGATAAACTAATACATTAACTAAATTATTTTCGATTTTTTATTTCAGATGATTCAGTTCCAAGCAGGAGTGCTCACCGCAAAACAGTTTTTTAAAAGGAATTCCTCAGCATCGACTATAACTTTTTAATAATTAATTATGTTTACATGAAAATTGTACGAAATAGTCTTCAATTATTATTTCATTGAACAAAGAAACTTATATAAAAAATATTTTTATATAAGTTTTTTTTATAGTTTTAAGTTTTTTTAAATTTAAAAGTATTCACTTTTTTCTGGCTTTTCAAGTAGGGGTAATCAATTTTATTGAAATCTGATAAAGGAGAAAATTGATAATTAATGCGAGTTATTCTAATATGGGAAGATTTTGCGAGAGGAATCTGAAGAAAAATTATGTTTTACATTGTTTTTGTAGAAAAGGAAAATGAATATTATTGTTTGTGGTGACTAAGCAATTGAAATGGAAGTAGTAAATATTGCTAAACTTAGTTGGAGGTCGAAAATATTTTGCAGGCGTGATTTAAGAGACTTTAAAATGGCCTCGTTTTGCGTAATGAAGTCAGTGACATAAAATTTGACATAGTATGTAATTAAGAAGTTTCTTAAGGCCACACCAACTTTGGCGATACTTAACAGACTGACGACAAATTAGTGTGTCCTACTAACGGACATCTAACTACCAGTTTTACTACTGAATGCCAAAAATAAAAAGTGACAACACTCAGGATCTTGAGCGCTACTTCCTGGGAAAAGTGGGTGTGATAAGTATGTAATTAGAGGCATTAGTTCTCATTTAAAACAAAAGAAAAACTTTTAAATAATCTTTGCCAATTAATTCCGAATTTTCAAAATATTTGTATAGATATAATTAAATTTCAAAAATAATTAATATGTTGCTTATGTGCAGTTCATAAAGTGATGCTTCAGTGCTATTTCACATGAGTCACTTGTGAGAAAAATAATTAGTTGAAAAGTCAAGGATAATTCAAGAAGTCTTTTCTCATGCAATAAAGAAACAAAAGGGATTCACGGCTAGTAGTATGTTTATCTTTTAATAAATGCCTAGTAATTGTTTAGTAAATTCTTTGTTAGATTTCTATTTCAGTCACATTATAAACAACAATTATAATTAAAATTATATGATGAAGAAAATCTTTATGGAATATTGAAACTTCAACACTTTAAGGTGTTCAAACTGGAAGCTGATTTAATTTACATTATTTTAACTCGAAAGACTTTATTTATATCAATCTTTTCAATTTTACGTTCTTCTTTTTCGTTCTATAAACAATTAAGAAAAAGGGATATTCAGATGTTATTTATTTTAAAAGAGGCTCTCGCTGCATTTTCTTATTCATATAAAAAAAATCGATAAGACAATGTCGCACATTCGAATCTTTACCCCGATGCTTCAATTTTCACTGGTCTACTTTGGAGCTACACTAAAAAAACTATGAAAATTCTAGTTAAATATGCCTTTACTATTTTTTCTGGTTAAAGTAACCGCAGGGTGTCTATTGGGTGGTCCAAATTTTTGTTTACTTTTCATACTCTCACTCACCAGATTTGTTCGAATCCCAAAAAAAGTAAACACGTATTTTTTTATTTTGAAATCAATTGATATTTAGAGGTTGCTCAAAGTCCAAAAACTTTTACGTGTATTTCCCATGGGAAAAAAATATGTTTTTGTAAATTTGCGATAGAATCGTTAATATTATATCTATCTTACATTCTCTTGCACGCTTTTCTTGAGAATTAATCGCTGAATTCGAATCAATAATTACTTTTAAAATTCAATCCTCATAAACCACTTTTATAGGTTCCTAAAAATCCCCACAAGTGCAAAAATGATATATCGCGTATTTTTGGCGTTTAATCTTATTTTCGTTGCAGTTTTTTTTCACAAATTATTTTTAATACGTAAGATATTACTTTTTAAACACATTTTGATGTTTTAAAAATTGTTTAAACAATTTATTATTGCTTACAACTATCTTTTCATAGAGAAAAGCTAGAAAATTGCAATTTTTCTGCATTCTTCCACTTTCCTTCGTCTCTCTAGTTAGAATGAGATCATAGTGATTGAAAATAACAAAAGTAATTGTTTAAACAATTAATTATTGTTTATAACTGCCTTCTCTTAGAATAAAGCTAGAAAATTACGCTTTTTTCTACATTCTTCAACTTTTCTTCAACTCTCTAGTTATAATGAGATAATAATGAATTAAAATTAACAATAATTATTGTTTAAACAATTTATTATTGTTTATAACAATCTTTTCTCAAAACGAAGATAGAAAATTGCGGTTTTTTCTACATTCCTCAACTTTTCTTCTATTCTTTAGTTGTCAACAAATAATAACCAATAGAAATCAACAAAAATCATTTTTCAAACTGTATATTATTGTCTATTATTATACTTTTTTGAGAATGAATCCAGGAATAAATAAACACCAACCTGAATCATTATTTATAAAGCATTCCATTATTTTTTCTGGACTAAGTATTCTTATTATTTAGACAATGATTTTTTGGAATGTTTAATTATTTGATTGTTCATAACTAAAGAGTTGAAGAAAAGTTGAAGAATGATGAAAAAACCGCAATTTTCGAACTTTCTTCTAAGAAAATTTAAAAAAAACTTATAGATTCGTATTCAGCGATTAATTCTCAAGAAATTCTCAAAAAATGTAAAACATCTAATATTAACGATTCTATTGCAAATTTACAAAAACGCCTGTTTTCCCACGGGAAATACACGTAAAACATTATGAGCTTTGAGCAACCTCTAAATATCAATTGATTTCAAAATTAAAAAATACGTGTTTACTTTTTTCGGGATTCGAATAAATCAAGGGGTGAGAGCATGAAAATTAGAAAAAAAAATTTTGCAATGCATTTCTGGACCACCCTAGTGTCTACTCAAAAGTAAAACCTGGAAAACCTGAAATTGTCAGGGAATTTTTTTAACCTGGAAATGTCAGGGCATTTTTTTTTAATCCAGGGAAATTTTTCGTACGCGCTCAATTTTTTTTACTTTGTAATACAAAAATAAATATCGATTTAAATATTTGCATGTTCTGAAACTGTCTAAATCTATTGTATGTAGATTTTGTCAAAAAACGCATTAAGTACTCTTAGACTATAACGTTTTAAATAAATGTTCTTTTTAAGTACATCTGTTATTTCAGCGTTTTATCATCCGTCATATTTTTTTTTAATTTAATAAATTTTAGTAAGTACAATATAATCATTCACAAGTGGATAATAAACGGGATTTTTCAACTATTACGTAATGCTTTGAAGGGATGTAGGGTCAGGAATACTTTAAAAATGCGATACTTAATAGTTGAATGGCTACATATTGAGAAAAATTAAACCTAGAAAAATCTGAAAACATCTGGAAAAAACCTGGAAAAGTCAGGGAATTTTTTTGTCATGATCTGAGTAGGAGAATTGTGTCTAAAGCGGGCAGTCCGCTAAAACGGTTAATCTTTAATAATTACCTGGGTAAAAGAAATAAACGCCAGATTTTTGTACGGCAATATTATGAAATAAAATGCACACAGATGATAATTGATTTTAAACATTAAACATGTAAATTGACATAATAAAATGTGATTATAGATTTCACCTACTTTATGATAAAATTTTACTTCAAAATTGAATTACATTATTGAATGCTTTAAATATGTGACGTGGAACCAAGAAACCAGCGTTACGACCGAAAAATCAATTTTTAGGTTTTTATTGATTCTGAGTAATGAAGATTTCCCCTATCGAATAAAAAAATCCCCATTGCTCCACGATCAAAATTGAATTTTCTGGAGCTCAAAGTTGTACGAGGGCCCCTTTATCTTCCTTCGTCTTCCTTTACCTTTGATCTGCTTTTTCTCGTAAACTTATTTTCGGTCGTACGGCTGGTTTCTTCGTTTCTTCGTTTCTTCGTCACATATGTTAATGTTGCCATTGTTATTGATATATTATAGTTCGTTCTCTAAACTTTCGTTTAAGATTTATACAATTTCTAATTGTGACTCAATTAATTAAAAATAAAATAAATATAATAAATATAGCGACTCGAATAAAATTGTTATAATCGTGTGTGTATAAAACGGTCAGTCGAAAGGTATTTTGCGTCATATTTATTTTTATAAGAAATAATTACTTAAAGTGAATAATTCATAATGGTCAAGCTATTTTTAAATAGTTTGAAAGTTATTAAAACTTATAAACACATTAAAACTTTGAACAAATTGGATAGGTATACAAAAAAATGTGTGCGGAGCCAAAAAAGCGACATACATAGCATATAGTATTGATCTAGTATAGTCAAAATCTGTATTGATTAGAATTTTCTGCCTATCAGTTTTTTTTTTATTCAAGTTCGAATTTTTAGTTTAGGCCAAATTATCCCAAGTAGGCCACCATAAATCGAAAGCCGTTTTTTTTCGCTGTAAAATGAATTTTTTTAATAGTCTTTATGTTCGAAAAGATTTCTCCAGGTTTTGGTTGCAAACCAAATTTTTTGCAAAAGTTATTAACAATGAAAATTTAGTGTTACAATATGATCAACATTTTTCTCGTGAACGGCTAAACAGATTTTGATGATTCTTACGTTAAAATTTTTGTTTAAAAACGTACATTCCAAAAATCTTTTTTTCGAATACAAAAACATTGAATTTGTTTTAAAAAATATCAATTGTCTATAAACAAATTGAACTTTTTTTCTTTCAAAAGAAAAATTTATTGTACGTTATTCTACATTTTTTTCTGGAGGGAAATGCAAAAATAAATACTAAGTATTTTCGATTACAATAGAAAAAATTTTTTTTGCACGTTATTCTACATTTTTTCTGGAAAGAAATGAGAAAAGAAATACTCAATAGTTTCTATTATAATAGAAACTACTTAGTATTTCTTTTCACATTTCTCTCCAGAAAAAATGTTGAAAAGAAATACTAAGTAGTTTCTATTATAATAGAAACTACTCATTATTTCTTTTCGCATTTCTCTCCAGAAAAAAAATGTAAAGTAACGTGAAAAAAATTTCTATTGTAGTAGAAACTACTTAGTATTACTGGAGAGAAATGCGAAAAAAATCTAAGTAGGTTCTATTATAATAGAAACTACTTGGTATTTCTTTTCGCATTTCTCTCCAGAAAAAGTGTAGAATAACATGCAAAAAAAATTTTTCTATGAAAGAAATAAATTTCAATTTGTTTATAAACAATTGATATTTTGTTAAACAAATCCAATGTTTTTATATTCGAAAGAAAGATTTCTGGAATGTTCGTTTTTAAACAAAAATTTCAACGTAAGAATCATCAAAATCCGTTTAGCCATTCACGAGAAAAATGTTGATCATGCTGTAACATTAAATTTTTATTGCTAATAACTTTTGCAAAAAAATTTGGTTCGCGATCAAAACCTGGGGAAATCTTTTTGAACATACCGGCTATTAAAAAATTCTTTTTATAGCGAAAATAAACGACTTTCGATTTATGGTGGCCCACTTGGGATAATTTGACCTAAATTAAAAATTCAAACTCGAATTAAAAAAAACTGGTAAGCAGAAAAGTTCAATCAATGCAGATTTTGACTACCCGTGCAAAAATATTTTGTCTTGGATTTCGTCTTAATAACGGGCAATTAAGACATGGCCAAGACTTGTTGAAGACGTTTGGAAAGTCTAGCTTATGAGACGGAGTGAGACTATTT
>JBAGKK010059242.1:0-27960 GCA_037177015.1 Euceroptres primus
TATTTCACTTTTTTGAACTTGAAAATTTGGATATCACAAGACGTTTGGACAATACTTTTTCGCGTTTTCGAGCGCTCATTCCCTTATTGCATCCGGCCCCTCAATTTATTCCTGAATTTAAAAAAAAATCTAAAATTGGTGCATTATTGCGTTCTAAATGTCATTTTGAACCTCGTTTTTTTATTTCACCCCAGTGTGACGACCCTCTGAGATGATTGTGTCGACCATCTGCTTTTGATCCTCCAGAAAAGGTTAGTATATTTAAAGATAAATTATAGTTGACCCCCAAATGTAATCAGTATGACCTTCTAGATATTCAGACTGACCTATTTTGCTCCTTGGAATTAGACACTTTTCAAATTTTGTGGTAAAACTCTTCTATCAAGTCTTTGGCGTCCCTGGAAGTCGATTAAAGGCAAAGGACCTATCATGTTTCAGCAAAAATAAGACCTAGGTAAGGTTCCTTTACGAAATTTAAAAAATTGGGTCTTCAATGAAATTGAAAATTGCCGTGCGATATCTATAAGAAAGGATGGAAGTCAAATGATATCACGATAGCTTATGGAAAGGTAGGTAAAAACGCCAGTCAGTGACTCACGCTGATGGTGACGCTTCGATTGAACTTTATGTTTTGAAGCAGAACGTTTCAACTTATCTAACACACGACGCTGACACATTTCACATCTATTATTTCTCTTACCTAAGACTAATAAATCTTTGTAATCAGACTTTCTTCATTGAACTTCCCCAGTGATGAATAATTACACCTGCAAACTAACGTAAAATGACGGAGACAAATGGAAGGTTGGCCTGATCATCTAGAGAGACAAGCTGATTATACTTGAAAGTATAATCCACATATACGAAAGTCATATAGATAGACAAACTGATCATCTGGATGGCCAGATCGACCAGCTGCTGATCATCCAGTTGGACAAACCAACTGTCCAAATTTTGCTCTCTAATTTTGGCTTTCCACTTTTCTCCTAAGGTAAAAGGTATGCTTTTGTACAAAAGATACAAGGTGTAATTTTGAAATAGGAAATAGGTTTATAGGGAAATATTTTCTTTTAAAGTATTGGAGCTAACAATTTGAAATTTCTTTCGACGTCAGAATCGAACTTCCTTGGAGACCATTCACATTTTGGTTTCTTCTTCAAACTGGAGATGTTTCATTCTAGTGCACCTCTTTTGAAAAGTAAAAGATTTTATGGAAGTAATACTTTTTCTGAGCCTAATATTTCTGCAAAGTTTGAAATACTCTTCCAATTTGATAGTTTAGTTACGCTCCTGATAACGAACGGACACCCGCGTCAAAGAGCGCAAAGTCGAGAGTAAATCGCATTTCAAACGCGTCACTGTCTGATGATTCTCTGCACGCCGGAAGTCGGCTGGTAATGGAGCCGGTGGAAAAGAGCAGCGCACTTGTCGCAATAAAACTTGGCCCGGAGCGGCCCTCGGCCTCTTAACTGCCAGTCAGGCCGTTCACACCGGCGCTACAATCGCAAAAGCTCTTCTCTCATCGCTTCGCTACGGCCGTAGCTATTCTTTCTTTACTTATTTCTTGCTCTTTCTCACCTCGTGCCTACTCTGTGTACAATAAACTTAAAAAAGAAGAAGAAGTAGAAATACAATAAACTTCCCATCTCAACAGAACTCAAACGGATTTACCCCATTCAAGACCTTCTTCCTGAATCCTTTATTCGCGTGTTACGGGTGCACAGTCACGAAGAGAAAGAGGTCTCTGCTTAGACTAAAATTCAAATGAAGCAACATTGATTTATAATCGCCATTCAGAATATAACTTTTATTTACATACATCCAAGCGGAATAGAAGATTAAGTTGATGTAGAAAATGAAATACAGAAACGGTAAGTGAAGAGTTTATATTTGTTTGAAGGACACTTTTAAAATTCTTCGCCTTTCTTCAATTCCTTTTCTTCATTTACACTGATTGTGAGAAAACTATCCTGTTATAAAGCAACAGGAACCCTCTTGAGGCAATTGGAATTCTTGCTCATGGAGATAAATGAAAGGTCAGTCTGAACATACTGACCAGATTTGAGGGACAACTATAGGATAGACCAGAGAACGGCAACTCGACAAGTATAGGGACCAATAATAAAATAATGTTGGTAAAATAATTTCAATTACAAAGAGAGTTTTCAGAAATACAAAAAGGGTCAGTTCAATTTTTTTGATAAGCTTGGATTTTGAGGATTTATCGTAGGGTCAGTTTTACTGCTTCTGGACCGCGAGCCAGGAGTTGCCATTGCCTGGGTGCATGGGATAGCTTTATAGATGGTCGAACTGACCATTTCTGGAGGGTCAAAAGCAAATGGTCGACTCGATTATCTCAGAGGGTCGCACAGTGGAAAAAAGTACATTTTTTAGACATAAATTTCCCAACAGAACTATTCTTAACGGATTTTGATGACTTTTTTTAAATGAGCGTGAGGTTTCCAGATATAACGGGTACGTGCGGAAAATTCACTCCGAGCAAAGCAAAATGTTGTATTTAACAACAAATTTGAATTCTTGTCGTTGTTAACTTTTCACATGTACCATTTTTGTAAGGTTTTCGAATTCATTAAAAAAAGGTCTTCAATCAATGTAATAATTATCCATCAATAGATTCTCGTCGTTTAGAGTAAGAAAAAAATTTTTATAATGGTAAATACAAATTATATACAAAAACTATTTTTCCTAAAACGCAATAATTAGCTGTTTGAAATCCATACTTTTGGTAAGAAATATGACAAAAATTAATGTGTGATTATAATCAGTTAATTGAAATCAGTTATTTGGTTATTATTTAAACAATTTTCGAAAGTAAATGCAAATTTTGACCATTTTTACATCATTGGTCTTAATTTTTTGTGGAATCAGAGTAAAATATCATGCCGCAGACTCCCTGCTGTCATATTTTTCAAACTGACAAAAATTATTATTTTTATATACATAATTTTGATTAAAAAATGCACATTTTGACCGCTTTTACCTCAATAGGCTGATTTTTTGTAGAATCAGCGTAAAATGTCTTGCTACAAACTCCTTGCTGTCATATTTTTGAAATTGAGAAAAATTATTAATTTTTATAAACAACTTTTCTTAACAAACGCACATTTTTACCATTTTTACATAAACATGCTTATTTTTTGTTGGAATCAGCTAAAAATATCTTGCCACAGACCCAGTGCTGTCACATTTTTCAAAGCCGCAAAATTTAATAATTTTTATAAACTAGGCCGACGATATTTTTACAGAAATTGTCGTAAAACTAGCATACGCCACAAGGGGGGATAGGCTATTCTTGCGGAAAATTTCGTAAAAAACGCGTCGGTTCATACTACGTTGTGCGCTAGTTGTACGAAAATTTCCGTAATACTAGCCATTTGTTTATAAAAATTGTTTATAAAATTGAACAATTTTTGTCAGTTTGAAAAATATGACAGCTAGGAGTCTGAAGCAAGACATTTAAGGCTGATTCCACAAAAAACGTAATCTTATTCATGTAAAACTGGGCAAAATATTAATTTGTTTGTAAAAATTGTTTTAAAAAATGAGCAACTTTTGGCAGTTTGAAAAATATGACAGCAAGGAGTCTGTGGTATTTAAAACTGATTTCATAAAAAAATTTGCCTATTCATGTAAAAGTGGTCAAAATGTACATTTGTTTATAAAAATTGTTTACAAAAATGAAAAACTTTTGGCAGTTTGAAACATATGCCAGCAAAGAGTCCAAAGAGAAGACATTTAAGGCCGATTCCACGAATCAAAGATTCCAAAGCAAAGACATTTAAGGCCGATTCCACAAAAAAATAAGCCTTTTTATGAAAAAATTGTATAAATGAGGATTTTTAAATGAAAATTGTTTATAAAAATGATCAATTTTTGTCACTTTGAAAAATATGATAGCAAGGAGTCTGTGGAAAGATTTCTAAAGCTAATGTCACAAAAAAATTAAGCTTGTTCATCTGAAAGTTGTCAAAGTATGCATTTGTTAATAAAAATTGTTTATAAAAATTAATTGCTTTTGTTAGTTTAAAAAGTATGACACCAAGAAGTCTGTGACAAGACTTTTAAGCTGATTCCACAAAAAACTTAAGCCTGATCATGCAAAAGCAGTTAAAATGTGCATTTTTAAATAGAAATTGTTCATAAAATTATTATTTTCCTCAATTCGAAAGATATGACATCAAGCGATCTGTGTCAAGACATTTTACGCGTATTCCATACAAAATTAAGCCTATTCCTGTAAAAGTCGTAAATGTCTGCATTTTTAAATAAAAATTGTTTATAACAATTAATAATTTTTGTCAGCTTGAAAAATATAGCAGTAGGGAGCCTGTGTTAATAATTTTGCGCTGACTTCACAAAACAAAATAATCCTGTTCATGTAAAAGTAGTCAAAATTTGCATTACTTTTTAAAAATTGTTTAAATAATTACCAAATAACTGCTTTTAATGGACTGATTGTAATCACACATTAATTTTTGTCATATTTCCTACAAAAATTATGGATTTCAAATAGGTAATTATAGCGTATAATAAAAAATGAGTGTTTTATTAATTTGTTTATAACATTATAAACATTTTTTTCTTACTCTGATGAACAAAAATCTATTCCTGGATAATTATTACATTGATTGAAGACCTTTTCTCTAATGAATTTGAAAATCGTAAAAAAACATTGGAAAAGTTAACAACAACAAACATTCAACTTTGTGGATAAATGAAAAAGTTTGCTTTAGTCGACGTAAATTTTCCTCAGTTATCCGTTATACCTGGAAGCCTGATGCTCATTTTGAAAAAAGCCGTCAAAATCCGTTAAGAATTGACCTATCGGGAGATTTTTGTCCAAAAAATTTACTTTTTTTCCACTGTCGGTCGGCTCGATCTCAGAAGCCTGACTCTATCATCATAGAGGGTCGAGTCATACATCCCAGGGGGTCGACTCGACCATCCCAGAGGGCCGACTCGGCCATCTCAAGGGTCGACACGACCATCTCAGAAGGCCGACTCGACCATCTCAGAAGGCCGACTCGACCATCCGAGATGGTGGACTTGATCAACTCAGAAAGTCGACTCGATCATCTGAGAGGGTCGACTTGATCATCTCAAATAGCCAAAATGAGTGAAAATAAGATGTTCATCTTGACCGTCCTGGAGTGGTGAGATAATTATCCTAATAGGCAGTCTATACCTCTGTAGATTGTCAAGCTGAACGTAAAACGAGTGTCGAATTGATTGTAACAAAAGAAATTGTAGAGAGACCATCTGAACATCTAGAAGGTCAGGCTGACTCTCTAAATTTTAACTCTCAATCTTTGACCCTCCATTTTTCTCCGTGTTTCTTCTAAGGAGTCGTCCATAAACTATGTTACCAATTTATGGGGGGGGGGTAGCACCAAACCTACAGTTTTTAACGGAAGGGGGGTTCAATCAAAGTAACATTACAAGTCAAGTTAACCTTTTACAGAAATTTTTTTTCTAGGCATATTGGCAACTTAACTCACTATAAACACAAAAAAAATCAGAATAAACGTGAAATCGGGTTTAAGCTAAAGGCTACGTTATTTTCTGGCAGAGGGGGTCAAAATCAAAACCACGGTTGAAAACGAGGGGGGGGGGGGTTAAAAATGGCCCAAAATTGGTAACATAGTTTATGGACGATCCCTAAGATAAAACTCCACTTTAAGTAAGATATACTTTTGAAACCATTGAACCTTTTTTCAGGCTTAATTCATCATTCCAAACATCTGAATTCAGTAAAGTGTTCTGATTTAGTCATCAAAAGGTTATTCCTTTGTTTGCTCACAAACGTCCTCTCGTGTCAATTTTTCAATTTTAATTGGCAGGCTGTTTTCGAGTGGCGGCGAAGGCAGAGCGGCATGCTTCGTGGGCAATTAAATCGTAATTTTAACCTCGAAACCCACGCCGTCACTGAGAGGAATGGCTTCGTGCGATGTGCGAGTACAACGACAATTACCGTGATCGCGGGATTAAAACTCGCGGCGTGTCACACCGAGTCTGAGCTACGACTCGATTCACGGCTTAAAACCGTTCCTCTGTCGGCGCTCTTGAATTTAATCGTTCGAAGCATCCAGTCCTTCATGGAATCTGTTCTTTACGTGATGCCAGACGTTAAACGGTGATCGAGTGACTGCAGAACGTTATTTATTTTAAAAAAATAAAAAAATAGACGATCCGCCGAGTACATAAGAGCACGCTTAATTTGCATCCCTTTGAAATACAATTGAGCGAGTCGAGGCTGAACGATTAAAATCCTTAGTGGCTGCCAACCCGAGGTAGGGCAAATCCGAAAATATATGCTCGTGACTTTTGTACTTATGTCTTCCAGGCAATTTGAAATATAAAGACGCTACAACAGGATTATGGGGATTAGGATAATGACTATAATTTCTCTTCACTAAGGTATTCAGTATGTCACCACGTTTTGCTGGAGAGTATTAAATCATAGAAGTCGAAACTTTTCATTTGTTTAAGAATTTTCCACTTCTTATTTGGTTAATTAATATTTTATTGTACATTATTATATATTAAGTACAGAATAGATATCAGTATCGTACAAAATAGAAGTACAGAATTACATTTTCAAAAACTCGTTTTTTTGAGACGTTTCTTCTCAAATTTTTCCAAAATGAAATGGTCTTAGGGGAAAACTCTATAGAAGAAAAAAGTTGCAGCTTTTCAAGAACTACAACTTTTATCAGAAACTTTTACGATAAGTGTTAATCCTAGAGAAGAAAATTTCAAATAATAGTTGTAGCTCTAGAAAAGATTCATATTTTATGTTGCATCAATTTTTTTCCTAAAATAAATAAATATTGGTTTTACAAAAAAAAGTTTCGAATGAAAGTTGTAGTCCTTGAAAAGATTCATATTTTATGTTAAATACATTTTTGCTTTAAAACCATTCATTTTTAAGAAAATTGAAAACAAATGTGTCAAAAAACGCGTTTTTGAAAAGCTACTTCTGACAATTTTGAACTGAATTTTCTAAAACACGAATGATTTTAAAGAAAAAATGTATACAACATAAAATATGGAGAATTTCAAGAACTACAACTTTTATTGGCAACTTTTTTCTCTAAAACCAATGTTTATCGAAATAGATAAAGGAATGAAGAATGAATTGAAAAAAGATAATTTTCTCAAGTTCTGACGTTGAAATTGAAACATTGGATTTTTCGAAATTGAGTTTAATTCAAGAAGGAAACTAAGCAATTTAAATCACTTTAAATGTAGAATTTCTCTAAATCGAAATTATTCAGTTGGTTTTGAAATTGAATTAAATTAAATCGCAAGTCAAATTTGAAAAATTCGACATAAGATCCGCGTTATTTCAGATGGATTTAATTTCAAAACAAACTGAATCATTTTGATTTCGAGAAATCCCACACTCGAAGAGAGCTTAGAGGCTTAAATTTTTTCTTGAAATAAACTCTATTTCGAAAAATCCAATGTTCTAGCATGGCCGAAAAGGTACCAACCAATTTGCAGTGAAAATAGGTACTGATGAAGAATGCACAGCTCGAAATGCAGCTCTACGGAGTACAAATTAAAAAGGAGTCAACATCCTGGTGCCTACCCATAGAAAAAATGCTTTTATATTATCTTGCTTATCACAAGCGATGTCCTCAAATATAATTACTGAATTTGGTTTTGCTTCACTTGGCATTACAACATCTTTATACTCTTAGAAAGTTAATACTCGACGCCATCTACAGATTGTATAATTTTTTCTAAAAATTTATACTTTGGTTGATTTAACGATTTTGAGTGGATGTAAACATTTTCAAATCTCAATCCACTCGGATGTATCAGTAGAATCAATAAGGCATTTGGAAAGACCACAAAATTTTTCCCGCATGCACACTATAGGGAAGCACACATGAGGCTTTTTTCTCTTCTCAGTTTTTACAAGCGAGTCAAAATTTACAGCAGATAATTTCATAGACTGAGTTTCTAAGAGCATTTGACAATTTAGATTCTAAAGGAACCACTTTTTCATAGAGCCACAACAAAATAGATCCTCTAGTTTTTTCTGTGTTATGTAGGGATTTTCAGTAGGGATCTATAGACGTCGCTCAGTGACAGAGGAAGAGTATGTAAATGCCAATAAGTTTGTGAATTCTGGAAAGCTGTTTCTCAAAAGCCTCAAACATCAACCAATTTTTGTCTAAGTCTTTCGTCACATCCACCCGAAATCCTCTTGGAAGAACAACTTCTGATGAGTCCTTTAACAAATGAATGCCTGGTACGTGATTTCTCTCGACTTGTGTGAGATCAGAGGTTTCAGAAACTTAAAAGGATTCGCCAAGTTCGTGAGTCGAGTGCACTGTACGTCGTCTACGTCATAAACGATTCGTGACGTGTGTCGGCACGCGTGCACACGCAAGCGGTCGCGTGTACGAAGACGCACCAGCACACAAGGGTGGCAAGGGGTTTATTTGAGGAACGTGCTACAAGGATGTCCCAAGAAGCTTTTCGGATAAAAATAGCGGAAATTGCATCTCGGTGGGGAGTTAGATGAAGCCGCGTCGCAGTCTGTACGTGACAGTCGCGATGGGCTCGCGAGAGGGAGTCTCCGACACCTTGTCCTGTAGTATCTAGTATATTTTCAATGCTATGTTGACTCTTTACAGCTGTTACCTTCGACCGTCAAGTACAAACGTTCTCGCAAGTAACAAGATAGCTGAGTGTTCTGGGTGGAAGTGATTATGTGAGAAGACGTTTTTTTGAAAATAAAAGAAAAAGAACAGGAAGAGGGAAACAGTTGTAGAGGATTAGAGACTAGGGTGGTCCAATACTTAATTTAATTGTCATGATAAACCGATAGTTTGAATCGCTTCTCAGAAAGGTGCATGAATTTATATGATACATGATGCAAAACCTTTCTGCGAGTTACTTTCCAAACCACAGAATCGGAAAATATAATTTCTTGGCGATATCAGTTATGATTCTAATATGTTGAGTACGACCCTGACCCTTCTGTTAAAAAAGTTTTATAGGATTTGATGGAAAGAATTTATGAATGGTTGAATAGTTCTTCTTGTATTGTTATTAAACTTGCCACTTTGGAAATTGTACGTTGCTTCAGGGCAGAATATTTTGTTGATTTGATTATAACGATGGTTCGATTAGTTTTATCCATCCTTAACAGGTGACATCTTCCTTATACTGTTGGTATTTTCCTTATACTCGTAACATCTTCCCTTATATGTCAGCAGAATTCTGGATGTTTGGAACCTTCTGCATAAAATCCTTGCCTTACTTCTCTTTCTGTTGAAATTTTTTGAAATATATGCTCATATTTTACAACAAGAATTTATTCGGTGCAGACGTGTCTTCCCGTGGTATCGCGCCATGCCATCATTAATGTTAATTGTCACAGTAAATCGATAGTTTGGACCACTTTTCAGAAAGGTGGATGGATTGATATGATACATGATGCAAAACCTTTCTGCGAGTTATTTTCCAAACCACAGAATCAGAAAATATAATTCCTTGGCGATCTCAGTTATGATTCTAGTATGTTGACTACGTCCCTGATCCTTCTGTTAAAACAGTTTTATAGGATTTGATAGAAAGAATTTATGAATGGTTGAATGGTTCTTCTTGTATTGTTATTAAACTTGGCACTTTGGAAATTGTATGTTGCTTCAGACAGAATATTTTGTTGATTTGATTATAACGATGATTCGATTAGTGTTATCCTTTCTTAACAGGTGACATCTTCTTCATTCTGGTAGCATCTTCCTCATTCTGATGGCATCTGCCGTATTCTCGTAACATCTTCCCTTATATGTCACCAGAATTCTGGATGCTTGGAAACTTCTGCATAAAATTCTTGCCTTACTTCCCTTTCTGTTGAAATTTTTTGCAGTATATTGTCGTATTTCACAACAAAAATTTATCCGGTGCAGACGTGACTTCCCATGGTATCGCGTCTTGTCATCGTTAATGTTAATTGTCACAGTAAACCGATAGTTTGGACCATTTCTCAGAATGGTGGATGAATTTATATGATACATGATGCAAAATCTTCTTGAGAGTTATTTTCCAAACCACAGAATCATAAAATACAATTTCTTGGTGATCTCAGTTATGATACTAACATGTTGACTACGTCTCTGATCCTTCTGCTAAAAAAAGTTTTATTGGATTTGATAGAAAAAATTTATTCATTTTAGATCCATTTTCTGAATCCGCATCTTCAGTATATTTTTCATCAGCATCTTTTTACACATCAGCATATTTTCTTTATATTTCTATCAAATGTATCTGATAGAAAATCTAGCATACGCAATCATTCGTCTGGATACTGTGCCATTCGAAAGGAAATAAATTTTAATCCAACTTTTGGATAAAAATGCTTTTGATTTCTATCACAGCAAAATGAAAGTGCCCTAGTAATTCCTATTCAAAATTTCATCCTTGAACTCTGTAATATTTCTAGAATGCTGTAAATGACTTATTGTCACAAATCTGTAATTTTTTGGCATCGCGGATTGAAAGGACCAATATTTTTGAGATGTTCATATTTGAGAAAACAGTCATCTTTTCAGTGAATAAAATTTAGTTCTAGAAAAATATGTATATTTATATTTTTCTTACTATTCCGCAATATTGAAGTTTATTATGCTTGTGAGTAAAACAGGGCAGTATTCGCAGGGCATTATTAGAGTATCCGCAGAATATCCTGAACGGGATAACCTACGAGGTGGAAATGAGGATACCCCTGGTATATCCGTGGGAGGTTCTAGGATATCCTGGGGACTATTTCGGGATATGCCGATATTCAATCAGGATATCCTGAGGATATCCCTTAGATATCCTTTTGCTATGAGGGATAGAATTTCATTCAGTTTCACGTTTTCTTAGGATAGAAAGTGTATCAAATTTAATTATTTTCTATACATTTTGTTAACAGGACCGCCTCTGTCTAAACGAAGTTAATTGGTCGAGTGACATCTTTTTAGACCAATCAACTTCGGCTAGAAGAAGGCAGACTTACTGCATCTTCTTTCTCTCTCTAAAACCGATTTCAGTTTTTCCCACAGAGTGAGCGGTCCATGTCTATAGGTCTATGCAATAAACCGAAAGTTTGGACCACTTGTAAGAAAGCTGGATGAATCATTCATGTAATAAATTATGCAAAGCCTTTCTGCGAGTTATTTTCCAAATCACAGAAACATGAAATCTAATTTCTTGGCGATCCCAATTATTATTCTAGAATGTCGACTACGTCTCTGACCCTTAAGTGACTAAATTATGAACTCGCGTGACAGAGCGTTCTCCATGATGGAGAACAATATATCGAACATTGCCCAGAGTCGTCTTATCGACGAGGACTATGGAGTGGACAGGCCGAACGATCGTTTACGCTCGTTCAAGTACTGGTACTCATGCAGTCCGGGCGTACATACCTGGACTTAATGCGAGATAGGCGATGTACCATTATCGGGTTGCGTGGGTCGCGCAGGGGTGTGTCTTTTGAGAGACTAGCATTGATCTTGTCTATCCTGTAAATACGGTGGGCTGTACGTGGCCATTCCGATTTTACGAGCTATTTCGAACGCATGACGTTGCAATCGCGCGTCCAACAAAGCTCCAATTTTTTTTCTCTCCCTTCTGCTGTCTCGTTTCGACCCACTCCTTGTGAACAAATCCCGGATAGTAGGCACCTATAGGTATAGAATATACATAGGTGCGTGAATTATGTCCATGGGGTGGATGATATTTTCACTCGAGTGCTCTGCAAGTTGTTACATTAGTTAACGTCACGAGCTAAGCGCTCCTTAAACGGTTCATGCATTATGGATTAAGAAATCTGAATTCCTTCGGGATCGAGCAATCAGAGGTCCACTCGAGCGTCGGAAAGGAGCATCTCTTCTTGGGAGCATCTCCCTCTTCCCTTTCATTCTTCCCACTCGTTTTCCACTTTTTCTTTCACTGGAAATAGTAGCATTAAACTTACGGGGTTTCTTTCCTTACAGAAAGTGAAATTCCAGTTGGCATTTGAAGGATTTATTTCGGGGATACATTGTTTTGCTTGTTTGCAAATACGCAAATCGACTACGAAAACTATTGTTGCCTCCATTCTCTTATGTAGAAGAAACATTTGAAGAATGTAAACTTTAAATTTTGTTAAACGTAGCATATCTTCAATAAACGAATATTCATTGACCACATTTGAAGAAGCAGGATTATTAGCTTTTAGTAGATTAGTAGATTTTATAAACTTTTCACTATAAATACTTTTAAAAATATTAATTTATTTTAAATACTAGATTTAAAACTCAATTATGTTAGAAATTACTATGAAAAATAAATTATCAACTTTATCTGTGCAAGTCTGATTCGTTTCGAGCATATTTTACACTGAAAGCGAGACGTATCACTACTTCAAGTCTTTTCACAGTCGCCGGTAATGTCCAATTCATAATAAAAGTCGAGATGAAAAATTGAGCAGAGTTGAGCTCGCTAAAGCTCCACCGCAAATCGCCCGTGGGAAATCATACGGCAGGGAGTAAATCTCTCCGAGTTTCGCGGAAAGTCTAGAACGCGTGTTCCATTAGCTGATTTCTATGTGTTTGGTTTCATTACTTTTCCAAAGCCTTTTGACTTCAAAGAAAATACAATCATTGTAATAAATGAAACTCAAAAATTGTAGTCATTGACACAATTTTTGTAGTGCACTCCAAAATATATAAACGATCAAACCGAATAAAACTAACTAAACGAACAGTACGAATAATCAATTAATTGGTTAATCCAAGAAATCAACGAAACAAAAGAGACTACGTCTAGAGAATGAAATGAATCAACTTCAAAGTTTGTTGAATTAATAGCTGAATTTGTTCGATTAATCGGCCAAAGTGCACGGCCCTAAAATAAAACTATCCATATTAAAATTGTTATCATAATTTTCCTATAATGAGAATTAAGACCCCAACCTGATTATAGGAATTTATTAAGAGCTGTTTCTTCTTATTTTATCCGTGGCACTGCACCTCACGAATTAAGGATTCAATTGAATCAGCGGAAAGCGGCTTTAGGGATCAAGGGAATATCGCATCTGGCCAAGAGATTTTCGAAATCCGATCATGAAAGACGTTCTACAAAGTTTGGACGAGTTCCGAGGCGGTCGTTCTTCTTTCGTTCCTTCTCTCCGACAATTTTTTTTAATACGTCAGAGTTCAAAACGTTGCTCCTGCGTAATCACGTAATTACGTACATTAAAAGCGGCTTCGTAGGTACCAATTTAATTTCCGAATTTCCAGCGGCGAATTACCTTGACCAGAGTGAAGTTCCCTCGGATTCGGACCGCTTGTCCGCCGCGCCGCAGCAATTCTCGACCATTAGCGAAATTACTCAGCGCGGAATCGTTCTGTTGCACCCGCCTGAGAGACTTTTTCTTGCAGAAAAGCTGGGAAGGGGTCCACATGAGAGGAAACCTTGTTGGGTTGGGAACAGCCTTGAAAGGCTGTTCGTCGAGTGTGGTGCTAAGAGCTTGCATCCAACGGGAAAAGCTTTAATCCCACTCCTCATGAGCAGGAAAGGTATCGCTAAATGAGCCAGTTTACACCATCCAAGTTAAGCGGGCTTAAAGTACATAAGTAGGGAGAGGCGATGCCTAAGTATCCTCTCCCTTAAACTCCCTACTAACGTACTTTAAGCGCGCTTAACTTGGGCGGTGTAAACTGGCTCAATAGTGTATACAATAAAAACCAGGGTTTGAATTAAAATCGATTTTCGGGTTCTAACGGAGATGCAACAGGAAGAATGTACTACGGTGTAAAATTTAGACACTTTCGAAAATGCGTCCAAAGGATTCAGATTGTGTCATCCAATTGATTAACTTTTGTTGATCGATTGGCTCCAGAAGAGTGAAATTTCATTAGAACCATTTTTCCCGTGTTCCCATTTGAAAATTCTTGCTACTTAAGAATCTTCTTCTTATTATTACTCTGATATTATCAAGTCGACCTTCTGTAATGTTCAAGTCAACCCTCTGGGATGAACGACTTGACCCTTTATGATATCGATCATCATAGAGGCAGATGGTCGATTCGATAATCTCAGAGGATCAAGCATCTGCTATTGACCCTCCAGAAATGGTCAGTTTGACCATCTAGAAAGCTGTCCTATAGTTAACCCTCAAATATAGTCACTCTGATTCTCTAGATGTTCAGACTAAAGCCATTCTTCTCCGTTTGCAGCAAATTAAAGAAGAAAAGCATCTCGGAAATCTTTAGGGGGAATTAGGATATGGAAATTGTTACTAGAATTAGAATGTAGACCTAAAAACATTAATACTCAAACACAATTGTACTTGATTAAAAAGCGAGTCCCTTTTTCAAACCATATTCCATTAGACTTTTTAAGAAGTATTTCAAAATAACTCACTCGTTTTCCTTTATTATACTACAGGAATGTCGAATCCAGGAGTGAAAGTTCACCCTCCTGGAAAAGTGGTTGTTTGATGTTCAGATTATTCACGCCTTGTCATCATTCAAGTATGCCAAGTCGTCAGACGGAAATAGTCTCGCGTTCTAAGGGCTCTTATGACGTTTGCAAACGAGCGGGAATACTTTCTTCTCCCTGCCAAGAAAGATTCGCCGAAAGGCGTTGGAAAATTGCAAACCGTAAAAATTTGTCGGCTCCTAGTCATCCATTTGCGGTCATCACGCTGACAAACGCACTCCTTGTATTTATGTATATATTTTTTCTTATCCTTTATTGTTCATGCTTCTTCCTCTTCATAACGTTGTTTCGCGATGAAGGCGTTCTTACCGATGGCTAGATTGAGAAAATGCTTTTGTCTTACGCTAAGTCTCCTTCAGCCTTGCACATTCTCTTTGTAACACTTCGCCTCAAGCACATCATTACTCTGCACTTACTTTGTGGTAACTTTTGGTAACAAAAATTACAGTTTATATGACAGGTCGTTTGTAAGATGAATATCTTGGTATTGAATGGTTCTTCTTGTATTGTTGTTGAATTTCTTGGCACTTTGAGAATTGTACGTTGCTTCAGGGCAGCATATTTTGTTTATTTGATTATAAAGATGATTCGATTAGTGTTATCCTTCCTTAGCAGGTGACATCTTTCTTATTCTGGTGACATCTTCCTTATTCTGGTGACATCTTCCTTTATATGTCACCAGATGTTTGGAAACTTCTGCATAAAATTCTTGCCTTACTTCTCTTTCTGTTAAAATTTTTTGAAACATATGCTCATATCTTAAAACAAGAATTTATCCGGTGCAGACGTGTCTTCCCATGGCATAGCGTCTTGCCATCGTTAATGTCGCGTGCTGTACCCGCCGGCGAAAATAAACGAGCCGAGACCGTTGAGTTATGATAGTCGCGCCCCGAAAATATTTTGCGAGCTTTATAACGCCCTCTCGCGAACGGCGGCCACTGCCATGGAAATGTACTTTTACGTTGTATCCACTGTTTACATCTACATACATGTACACCGGGGGGCTGTGAGAAAATGGGGTTATGTGATTCGAAACCGTCGACACTTATGTCCAAAGTATATAGCAAATGTACACTATTTGTAGATACGAGTACATGTGTTCTGGGGAACAAAATAATCTTGACTTATCGAACATGGAAATTCGGATCGTAAGCTTAATTTCCATGTTTCAGGTTTTCCAACTAGAATATTACAACAGAAACTCAAATTTATAAAATTGCAAGAAAGAAAAGTTTAGTGAGTTAATTGACTCTTTGAAAATGTAATTAATTGAAATAATTAATTTTTTTGTAACTTATATCACGATTGTCAAAATAGTCGATGAATGATTCCACAAGAGCCAATTTATAAATAATGGCTTGACGAAGTCTCCCGGAAGTTCGATTTAAATGCAAATGGTTCGAATATAAATTTCACCGAGTGAAGAATTTCTGCCTAATAAATCACTACCCATCGAGCGGATTCCTATTTCGATTGGGATGGACAGACCCGAAGGCATGTTTTATTCCGTCAGTATGCGAGTGTATGGATGCATTTTGAAAGGAAATCGCAATTTTAATGTATGGATGAAATACTCGTGGGGCTTAAAAGTCCACTAATAAAATGATATCAGTCATAACTGCGGTAAAGTGGACATAAAAGACCCCACGCAAAGAAATGACCGAAACGAAGAAGCAGATTCAGAGTCAAGAATGCACTTTATTTATATCATCAGACCGGCCAAACGATGAGAAGCGATAGGGAGAATTCCATAATTTTAGTACTAAAATTGCCTCAGGCTTTTCCTCGAATGTACTATATCTATAACGTTCGAACAAGATTAAAATACTCGTGATTCGTGATGTTAGAACGTTCATAGAATTGTATATTTTCACAGTAAACTCTGAATTTCTAAATTCAAAGTAGTGCGTACTCCAATAACAATATTAGTCGGTTTATACTTATTAATAACTCGAATTTCAAATGTGAGTTTAAATTTCGTAATAAAAAATACCTGGAAAAAGCACTTGTAACAGCAAATAAAATCTATACTTTTGTATGTATAGAAATAAAAGTTACCACAAATTCTGTCAATTTATCAGAATTCTTTGTCGGATCGTGATTTTTTGCCGGCTGATCATAAAGTAACTTTACTACTGAAAGGAAAATACTATTCTTTTTATTTAATAGTAGCAGCGGTACACCTAAATAACACTCAAAATGGTCTGAAAATCAAACATTTGTTTTTTTTTAAATATGCGGTATACGGGAAAAAGTTCAAAAGGAAAGTTATCCCCCTTTAAAAGTTCTAGAAACAGTTCCAGTAGCATTTTTCGATATTTCTATCTGTTCTTTGACTACCTTCAAAAACAAATATTCTTAAAGGTGTTTCTGAAAATAAAAAAAAATTTAGTTTTTTCGAAAAATATGCGAGATACGGCAAAAGGTCCAAAGCGAAAGTTATTCCTCTTGAAAGGTTTTGGAAAAGTTCCAGAGGGATTTTCCAATTATTCGAACAGTTTTTTGAGTATCTTCAGAAACTTTTTGTACAACTTTTCAAGGGGAATAACTTTTCCTTTTAACTTTTTCCCGTATCTGGCATATTTTTGGAAAAAACGAATTTTTTGCAGAAAAACTAACGCCATTTTGTTAATGTTTTAGTTTTTGAAATTCCTTTGCGGATTTGAAAGACCTAAGAAACCATTGCCAAGGATCAAAGAGAAAAAGTTAATTATTTTCATTATTTTGAAAAATATGATTTTCAAAAAGATAACCGTTTTTATTTTTTTAAAAATTTTGAAACATTTGTTGGTACCCCTTCCCAAAACTTTTTTTAAGTCACAAAGAACGCATATACGAAGTTACATACTTTCTTAATAATTTTATCTTACTTTGGAAAATTTCCGTTGTACCGCTGCTGCTACCAAAATCTCTAAATTATTCTTTCAATTTTTAATTTATCTTAATCGGGAATCCAATACGATTATTGGTTGCTCTATTAAAAAATCCTTTGCTACATACAATTGTGATGGATTTTTCAGTTCCCCTAACGTTAGAATTGGATGCAATGATATACACAGAAAAAACTGACTTGTTAATTAGAACCGATTTTCGGGTCCTAATGGAGATTAAACAAAAAGAAATCCTCATAGATACCGTCACTTTTTACGTGATTTCCCTATGTTCCATTAGAACTGATAAAAAAGGGAACCTCCAGTTTTTTCTGTGTACGAAAAATTTTCATAACCTCAAAAGGCTTGTTAGGGAACGTTCAATAATTACGTAAGGGAACAAAAGAATAAATGTCTTATTTTTATCTCTAACATTTTCGCTGTTTCTATTTTTCTCTCTCTCTCATATTTACTCTTTTGCTTCATCCGAAATTCTTCCTATATTCAGTGAATCTTTTAAATCATATTTCAAAAATTTTCAGTTCACACAGTGATTTCCAGTTCCATAGCATGATTTCTTTAGTATAAATTACGTTTTAAATACAAATTAATATTAGTTATTGGTGTTTCCGTCTAATGGCGCTGATGCTTGATTTCTTCTTCAGGATTTAATTTTCACCTTCATACCGGATAACGAGTGTGTTGGAATTGAGTCCACCAGGTTGCGCCACGCGTGAGTAGTTTTTCTATAGTTTCGAGTTCACGATCTAGTTTAGTTTTATATTTTCACTGTTCGTCAAGTTCTCATTAGAGATAAAAGTTCTTTTATACAGTCATGGCCGTTTGTTACGCAAGACGTCAAAAACAAGAAGAAGAAGAAGAAAAGTTCTTTTATTTCTAGTTTTAAAAAGTCAACAACTTTTTTTAATAAAATTTCATTGAGCGTCATTTTTTACAATGTCCGACATTAGTGCATCTGATTGGGACCAATTGAATGATGACTTCTTTTATTAGCCCGATTGACCCCGATAAAGAAATGCTACTCCCATTGTCACCATTTCAGACCGATTCATTTTTTAATCGGAATGAATCAGATTGAATTATGTTCTTCTACAAAGGATAGCCACGTAAACACAATTCCAGCGAAACAAAAAAAAAAGCGAATAATTGGCCAACTAGCATGGTGAAAAATCAACAACGATGTTTTGTTTCTGTTACCACTCTCTGTTAAAGTATAAATTAAGTTAAAAGTGTTTTGTAATTATTATTTTAGATGCCCAAGTTTTAATTATTTACATTTCATTTCGTTGCCGATTTTCGCCAAGATTGTCTCTCCAACTGCAAATTGAAAAGTATCTGACACGAAAGCAGGTATTTGGATTGGTTAAACGATTTGTCAAGCAGTGCGTGTTGGTCGTTGCATCTGTGAATACAGCGCAATTAGACTCCATTTGGTTGGCACTGCTTGGAAAGGACTTTCACGAGAAATCTCATGCTGCCAACGGAAAGAGCGAGGTTGCCGGGTATAATTAATTACCGAGGTCCGTATGAATTGCAGCAATTTGGTTAAAGTCTTCAGGAATAACAGCGCAGTCTTCTCCGCGGGCTGGCTTTTCATCACCCGGTGTTCTACTTTACAAATGAATTACTGCCTTATCATCTTCGATATCATGCATGGATTACGGCGAAATGCGTGCGCTCCCGAAGATATCAACTTAATTGCGGCAATTAATCAGTTTGCAGGAATTAATGGCTCAAACCGATGCGCTTTGTAGCTTGTGTCCCTTTCTCCAAACAACTCTGATGGAGTCCCAACATTCATCTTTGTTACTGACATTGAGATCAGAGCAAACGATGAATGAAACGAACTAAATGGATGCGAATCTGCAAATCATTTGTCTGGTACGTTTTTTCTGTCTTTTTTGCCATTCGTTTACTTTATTTTTATGGAATAGAGGAACGAGATCCATTTACATTTGCAAGTGCACAGAAAATCAGAAGCCAACTTTGGAGACAATTTTTAAATATCAGAAGCCAACTTTGGAAGCGATTTTTAAATACATTACCGTCAACAATTTCCGCGAGATTTATAAATAACTTTGAATTTCTTTTACAGGTTACACTTCTGATACAACAAAATTCATGGTCAATTAACTATAATTAATATTTGAACGACTATCGATTTTTGTGATAAATAAACATCGATTCAGCTAATCACTTTCGCGTTCGAATAGTAAATCAGACTCTGGCAATTGGATGTAGTTATACTCAGGTGAGACTTACAGGAGCAAGTTCGCCATAAATCGCAATCCATAGTCGTTAGGGCGGCTCGCAAGCTTTAATTATCGTTCGAACGATTGAATCTGGGGGATAAAAACTTCCTTTTTTTCTTTCCCTCGGGCCGGAAAGGGGTTGGCGTCGCTGTGGGTGGCCTTGTACATAACGCCATCCCGATAGATTTTTTTTTCTATATCTGCTGATTACATACGTCAGCCGATGGAAAATAGATAAAAACCTTTAAGTGTTTCAGGTCAGCATAGTTAACGGAAAGTGAAAAGAAAAGTAAAATAAAGAAGGAATGTACGACGGAAGTGAAAAGGAGAGTAAAGTAAAGAGGGAAAATACGACGGAATAAAGATTAGGAGAAATGAAGTGAGAGAAGAAAATCCAAGGGGCCATCTAGTTTCTTATTTGTAACACGTTTTTCCTCTCACTCTCTCAGTACCATCTATAAGTAGCCAAACCTCATTTCACGCAGCTTGGTAATGGGCTTTCGAGTTTCTGCAAGTGAATGCTAAAAACGTCTCGTTGCTGGAGCCATGTCCTACACTCGGTTACCCTTTTCGGAAGGGTCGATTGCACGTGCAACCTCGTTACATTATGCGAACGGAGCGATCCAATTTCAATACCACAAGATTCCCTTCCTCTCAAGAGCAGGTGAAACGGAAAATCGCGTCGAAAGGAATTCTTTATTTCCTGAAACGAAATTGTAGCTGCTTATTCTTACTAGAATTTTACAAATGAAATATATGGTGTCGATACTACATTCTTCTTAGTAATTTATCGAGTAGTAAAGAAAATGAGTAGGTAAAAAATTAGAACATTGGAAACTGTGTGCTTTATTAATACTGAACAATGAGAGTGGGGACTGACATATGAGGATGGGAATACGACAAATATTAATTGCATCACAAAATGTTCAGAGGTTCGTAAAACAAAATGGGTACATTCCCAAGTGCCCAAGGAGTCGTTGTCAACGGCATATTTGCATAAAAATTCTATTTGTTTCCATCGACCAAGAGACATGTATCGTGTAAGTCTTTCTTCAAACCATATGCAAATGAGGAACTGGAAGGCCAGGTGTAAAGTGTAATTCGAATCTCCTCCTCTTGTTGCCATTCTATCCTCTACTTTATCCTTTGTTTCTCCCTCTTACGTGGTCTTGATCATCAGATTATTTTTCTTGTTTCCTTCTCGATGGAGGAAGCTTTATGCCATGCATAACTTTACGTATAATACGGGAAACCTTTCTGAAGACAGAGAGGATACATCACACATGATTAGAGTCACTTTTACCTCCGTCTTATGAAAGAATAAATGGTTAAAACAATGGGCTTATTACACTTATGGTGTAATTGTTAGTGGACATGGTACATTGTTAGTAGACATTTGGTAGATTTGTGACTCAGTAGTCATCTGGTTTGAACAAATTAGCTGAACAATATTTTACCATCTATTTGATGAGACTAACCATTTGCTTCGGAGCAACATTAATATCCTCACGATAGGACTATCAAGATCAGGATCTCTTCGTCTTCTCAGGAGAAACTCAAGAATAGCGGCCTAAGGTGCTGCCTTCATTCAGTTGCGGTTTGAATTTGATTCTCTCACAGAGGGCTTCGCCACAAGAAGATCAAAATGATACCGTTAGACAGCTGGTGAAGAGCATCACGCGCCTTAAATGCTACAACAAGTCTATCTAAGCGGAGGCGCTGCGCCCTGTGGAAATTCAGTTTAGAACTGCACTTCCGACGCCAAGTGAATCCTATCTGAGATCTGTTTTGACAGTTGAAAGATAGCATAATAACTTTTATCAGATCGGACAGGCAGGTTTTCACACGTTGAATCGGTGGAGAGACAGTCAGAGATGCGGTGATGTATATGGTAGGAGAGAAGAAGGGAGTCTTAAGTGTATATAAATAGAGATAGGCAGTGGCGTAATCACTGGCAGCAGCTGTTGAAGGCTTAAGTTAAAGAAGACTCATTATTAGATCTGATGATGTATCATTTCATCTAATTATATTGCTGCAATTTTGTCCATAGTCCTTTAATAGTCTAAGGTGCACAAATTAGCCAATTACATATTGAGAAACGGTGTTCATTCGTTAAAGATATCATTACCATCTACCAAAATCAAATTGATTAGAAGAAGTAAAAAGAAGCAGGAATCCCTTCTCAGAATTGCTTCTAATTTCGTATCTTGAAAAGAAAGAGCTCGATTTGTCCATCGTCTTCGACAGTTAATCCAGCGCCTAATATACCAGCAGCAGCTGGGAGTTTCCGTAGCGGAGGTTGGGTGGCGGAAGTCACCCTTTCAATCTTCCTCGATTGGATACATCGCGGGAAAAAAGGTTAATTGGTACAGAACGGATGGACGTATCTGACGTAATCCAGCTCGGGTGTAGTATTTACGTCGTATCTCGAAGGACGGAATAGCACTGATTACGTTGGGTAGCTCGAGATATCGGAAATTTTAGCCGGACATGGATTGGTTTCGTGATAGTGGCTAATTAAATCACAACGAATCCGATAATTATCTGCGAAATAATGAAAGCTGTTGCACAAGAAATCAATTATCACAGAATTAATTTTTAGCAATTATTTAAACTTTATTGACAATACATTATTTCTTGTTATTTCAGCCGGTGAAGTTGACATCCATGGAAGACCAGATAAACTTAAATCCAAGAATACGCAGGCCAAGAAAAAACTTCGAGCACGTCAAAGGTATGCGAAGAATGTTATGCAAGGAAATGGTTAAAGAAGTAAGCCTTAAAATTGGAGAAAGAATAAATGAAGAGAAAGCAATCACAAGGGACTGAACAAAACAAGATTACAGAAGAATCATATCAATCATTCAAGAAGAGCCAGGAAATAACTTTAAGCCGTCGAGTTTCAAAAAGCGTGGTAAACAGAGTACAATCAAAATTTAGACATAGAATTCCAAATTCATTTTAAAAGACTGAAAAAGGAGTTATGGAATTATGAACCTACGAGAAAAATATATAGGGGAACAGTAAAATCAAGCGATGGAGGTGTAGCTGTCATTTACGACAGTAAGAAAATGTTGAAAAGACTCGAAAAAGCGAAAAAATTGTTTATGGACAGCGGTTTTGAAATAAAAATGTACGTGCGATATTTATTCTTGTAGGAATACAGAAAAAACAAGGAAATGTGTTGCAAAACGAGGTAAATTCGTTGCAAACAATTGAATCTTATCTCAATGTCCAGGGTAAATGTTTAATGGTAGGTATTCAATTATCCCAAATTTTATTGTCCCCAAATTTCATTCTTCCCTAAAAACCCTAGATATCACTATAACGAAAAAGCGCTGCTCAAGAAATGCAAGATGGGCGTCCGTCGTGGATAAAACCCGATTGTAGGTGACACTTGGTGTCTTGTCCAGCATGAAGTTGAGGTTATGTTGTACATTTAAAAGCTAAGAAATGTATTTTGTCAATGTGATGGTATTGTTTTTTTATTTATAAATAAAATGATTTTCAAATTTTAAATGCTATTTTCGTTCAAAGTTAGCACAAATTTCTCTGTGCTTTGGATAATATCATGCATTCTTTTTAAATTAGAAGCCTTACTTTAGAAATGGCACGAAAAAGCTTTCTCAAAAGACAAATTTTCTTCTAAAAATTCACCAAAATTCTAATTGCTAATTAACAATTATTCTAAAGGCATGGTAAAATTAAGGGGGTCCTACTCGATAGTACCATGCATTTGTTTTTAAACTGGAGGCCTGACTTTTGAAATGGGACAAAAAAAAATTTATTAAACGACGAATTTTCACTTAAAATTGAACTGAATTTCCAATTGTAAATAATAAATTTTTTTCAAACCATGATCATTTGAGGAGTATAATGCTCGAAATTACCATCCATTAGTTTTTATTTTTTGAGTCTTACTTTATAAACGGGACAAAAAGAAACGTTGCCAAATCACGAATATTCAGGTAAAATTACACCAAAATTTTAATTATTAATTATAAATTGTCTTGAAGCTATGGTAGTTTCAAAGGTATCTTGCTCGAAATTACCATCAATTAGTTTTTACTTTTTGAGCCTTACTTTAAAAACGAGACAACAAAATTTTTCTAAATCACGCATATTTACTGAAAATTGCACCATAATTCTAATTGTAAATAATAAATTGTTTTCAAGCCGTGGTAATTTCAAGGGCGTCTTACTCGATAAAACCACACCTTCAGTTTTAAATTAGGGGTTTACTTTAAAAAGGGAGCAAAAAAGAACTTTATAAAATCACGAATATTTACTTAAAATTGCATCAAAATTCCAAATGTTTCTAAAAAACAAATTGTTTCTTAGGAACAAATAAATCGTTTCTAAGCCATAGTAATTTCAAAGGGGTCTTACTCGATAAAACCATACCTTTCTTTTTAAATTAGGGGCCTTACTTACAAAACGGGACAAAAAAGAACTTTGCTAAAGCAAGAATTTTCACTTAAAATTGCACCAAAATTATAATTTTTAATAATAAATTATTTTTTTAAGCCATGATAATTTCCAAGGGGTCTTTCTAGATCATACCATGCATTTAGTTTTAAATTATGGGCCTTACTTTAAAAACAGGACAAAAGAGACCTGTGCTATATCATTAATTTTTACTTAAAATTGCACCAAAATTTTAATTGATAATAATAAATTATTTCTAAGTCGTGATAATTTCAAGGGGGGCTTACTAGATCATACCATGCATTTATTTTTAAATTAGGGGCCTTACTTTAAAAACTTGACAAAAAAGAACTTTGCCAAATCACGAATGTTCACTTTAAATTGCACCAAAATTCTACTTGTTAATAATAAATTGTTTTTGAGCCATGGTAATTTCTAGGGGGTCTTACTAGATCACACCATGCATTTATTTTTAAATTAGAGGCCTTATTTTAAAACGGGCCAAAAAGAACTTTGCCAAGTCACAAATTTTCATTGAAAATTGCACCAAAATTCTAATTGATAATAAATTGTTTTTTAACCATGGTAATTTCAAGGTTGTTATACTTGATGAACCATAACTTTATATTTATATTAGGGGTCTTACTTTAAAAACGGGACAAAAATGAACTTTGCCAAATCACGAATTTTCAATTGTTAATAATAAATTGTTTTTAAGTGACGGTAATTGGAGGAGTGCCTTTCTCGAAATTACCATGGTCTAAAAAAAATTTATTACTAACGATTGAAAATTCAGTGCAATTTTCAGTGAAAATTCGTCATTTGGCACAGTTTTTTTGTCTTGTTTTTAAAGTAAGGCCCCTAATTTAAAAATAAATGCATGGCTTTATCTAGTAAGACTCCCTTGAAATTACCATGGCTTAGAAACAATTTATTATTAACAATTAGAATTTTGGTGCAATTTTACGTGAAAATTTGTCATTTTCAAATTTCTTTTTCTCCCGTTTTTAAAGTAAGGCCCCTAATTTAAAAATAAAGATATGGGCTTATTGAGTAAGACCCCCTTGAAATTACCATGGCTTAGAAACAATTTATTATTAAAAATTAGAATTTTGGTTCAATTTTAGAATAAAATTCGTCATTCAGCAAAGTTTTTTTGTCCCGTTTAAAATTACCATGATTTAAAAACAATTTGTTATGAAAGTAAGGCCCAAAAGGTGAAAACTAATGGATGGTAATTTCGAGCACTACACTCCTCAAACTACCATCGCTTAAAAAAAATTTATTATTTACAATTGAAAACTCAGTCCAATTTGCAAAGTTGATTTTGTCCCGTTTTTAAAGTAAGGCCCAAAAAATAAAAACTAATGGATTATAATTTCGATCATTACACTCCTAAAAATACCATTGCTTAAAAAAAATTCATTATTAACAATTGAAAATTCAGTGCAATTTAGAAGTGAAAATTCGTCATTTGTTAAAGTTTTTTTTTGTCCCAATTCTAAATTACGGGCTCTAATTTAAAAATAAATGAATGGTACCATCGAACAAGACCCTCTTGATATTAGCATGCCTTTAGAATAATTGTTAATTAATAATTAGAATTTCGGTGCAATTTTAGAAGAAAATTTGTCTTTTAAAATAGCTTTTTTTCGTGCCTTCTCTAAAGTAAGGCTCCTAATTTAAAAAAAAAGTGCATGGTGTTAACTAAAGCACAGAGTTATTTATTCTAACTCTAAACGACAATGAAAATTCAGTGCAATTTTGAAGCATTTCAAAGTCGAAAGTCGTTTTATTTATAAATAAAAAAACCAATACCATCACATTGACAGGCATTACTTAACTTTTAAATATACAACATAACCTCAACTTCATGTTGGACAAGACACCAAGTGTCACCGACAATCGGATTTTATCCACAACCCGACGGATGCCCATCTTGCATTTCTCGTGCAGCGCTTTTTCGTTATAGTGAAATCTAGTGTTTTTTGGGAAGAATAAGACTTAGGAACAATAAAATTTCGGAAAATTAAATACCTACCATGTTTAATATTACCTTGAAGTTCGAGATAAGTTTCAACTCTTTTTCAACGGCTGTACAGTCAAAGTATTATGTGACAAAAAGGCTTTAGGAGTCAACAAATCTGGCTAAAGTTAAATTAAAGTTTTCTGTTATTTCATTGCAGGAGAGAGCCTTTCAGAAGTACGACTTCACATTTCTGTACCTTATATTATAAATTGATTACGATATAATAATTACTCATTAATTAGTTGTTATATTATTAAAGTCACAGAACGTGACAGTATCATCAGCAAAAACATAATATCACGTCTGCTAGGAAAGCAATACCCTGCAGTGGAACGATTTCCCTCATTCATCCTTGTACATCTTCAAATCAGAAGATGCCTCGTGATTCACTTACTTAGGGAGCTTCGAGCCCGAACAAGGTTAAAGCCTGCTGGAATCGACCTCTATACGGATACGCTGACAGATACAATCGATTCACGGTAATTTATAGCGAAGATCTCCTTCTCAATAAGATCGTTATCGTCGAATCGTGGAGAACGGGATCGGAAATCTCGGGCATTGTCCAGCGAACGATAATAATTACACATGCAAACGAGACACATTGGATTCTAGAGTCGCGATCAAGACAACGGCAAAGATCACGTGCGCTTATCCGCTAATTAGAATAAACAGTCTGCTGACAGGGATTTGGCCTTTATCGACCAAGATGCGATTAAACAGACGTTATCTCCTAGGGGGTCTCGTTTCGACTCCGAGGCTACTTTCAAGTTCCCTGGTCTCCCTTTCTAAACGGTTTCCATCGACGACGATTGGTGTATTCCACCGTTTTAATTCGCAAATGAACGCGAGGAAAGATATTCCAGACATCGACGAACCGAAACTGATCGTAAATACTCGATAAAAAACCGTTTACGACTTCGTGCAGAGATGCTGGTTTGTGATAACGACTTCGGTTATGTTACTCTTGGAAGAAAGTTGGACCCCTGCTTAAATTGGATTATTTTCAGATTCACCGACAGTTTTATGCTTATTATATTTAAGCAAATGTATCACATAAATAAGAGTTTGTATACTCGAGAAGAGCGCTGGGTAAAACCGTTTTCATTTAATTATTAAAAAGAGATAATCTTAATTCAGGGACCGATTTTATCTCGATATCTCAAATTACTCTCAAATAATAAAAAGAGAAAGATTAGAAGATGACAAATCATACTGCTTTTTATTAGGGACCTCTTTCTTAGGGACCTTTTTATTAGGGCTCATTAATTGAGGGGCCGGATGCAATAAGGGGACGAGCGCTCGAAAACGCGAAAAAGTATTGTCCAAACGTCTTGTGACATTCAAATTTTCAAGTTCAAAAAAGTAAAATAAAAAAATATGAGCTTACAGAGAATGACAAGACGGAACTTTTTTATATTTAAAGTTTTTTTCCCTGATGTATATTTTTAATCATAAAACTGAAGAAATGAAAAAAAAGTTTCCTCAAATTCAATTATTTTTTAAAACATAAATCGTCTTTACTCAGAAAAATATTATAGAAACTGTTTGAAATTTGGTATGCGCACGCATTATACTCTAGCTATGCCTACAAAACGAAGAAAAAAGTTAAAAGTGCCAATAGTTTAATAATAATTAATTGCAAATTGAGACCTGACGGTGCGCACGTTTTTTAAGTTTCGGCGAAGAAAAGTATCCAGTAAACTTCAAAGTTAAAACAACTGCCAGTGAAACATTTGTTCCTTACTATTGCGGGAAAATTTCTGGACATTTTTAGATTGATTCATTAAAAATTGGCGGAAATATCGATTTTATAAGAAAGCACGCGACACCGTCTACGATCGCA
>JBAGKK010059348.1:0-27949 GCA_037177015.1 Euceroptres primus
GCTTGGTCGAGTGGGCGACCGCAGGTACCGGAAAAAGTTGCTTTCGGAGCTGCGAGGAGCTTAGCTTAGCGCTTAGCGCTTAGCCTTTAGCCCCTTAGCCCTTTGGGACCAGGCTTTGAAAGAAAGAAAGAGCATCTGCAGTTTGTATTGCTGAAGAAATTTCAAAGCACTAACTGAGACCCCTTTTTGTTTGATTCAAACGAACTCAAATTGATTTCTTTACGCTTTGTATGATTTAAATAAGTTGTATATTTACATTTTTAAAAATTGCTTTAATTAAATAAATCTGCAATTGAAGGGCTGCAGTACAAAACTAGATAACTAATATTTTTCCGAAAATGGGCTTTTTGCATAAAAAATTCTTAGAAAATAAAATACATGTTGTGTTAAAGGAATTTGTTCGAAATCTCATTTTTAATATAGTAATAAAAATATTGTTGATTCAAAATCAGATAGCTGACTCTCTGTACTTGTTTCCCATCTTCTTCTTCTTTTTTTTTTTAATTTCCTAACCTCCTACCTTTTTTAAACCTTTTTTCTTCTGATAATTCCTAAAATTAATATCGTTTATTTAAAAAGAAACATATAACTTTCTTTTTTTTTATAGACCTTGCAGCGAAAACTCTTCTGTTACAGTGTGATACCGTCACACTAAATCCTTATTTTCCCGGAACAGAATAATTGTTTTGGATGAAAACTTTTTTTTTTCTTATTCAGCCTCCTCGTATCTCGGGAGTAAGTTTTTATTATTTTTCGAGATTAAAAAATAGATTTTTAATCACTATCCAAAGATGATTTTCAAAAAGTTATGAAATTTGAACCTCCAAATTGTTCAATAATTTACTCGGAATTGGTTAACTTTTTCTAATCAAACTTATTTTCTCCTAATTCAGCAACTCAATATCTCGGAAGTAAGTTTTTATTTTTCGTTTAAAGTAAAAATTGCACTTTTTATCGTGATACGCAACCAAGCTTGTTTTAAGTTTAGGTTCCTGTCACTTTGAGATTGTAAACTTCCACATTCTATTTCTCAGAACTAGATCATTTTTTTGAATCATACTTTTTTGATCATAATTTAGAAACACTTCAGCTCGGGAGTGAACTTTTGTTTTATTTCTAAATGATTATTTCGATTTTACAGAATGTTATTTCGCTCACTTGAAATTTATTTTTGAAAGGGTCTTTGCTTTTTTCTGGGGCCTCCAAAAAATCTGAAGCGCTGCACATAACTAAGTGAATTTTCCCTCGAATTTTTAATTTTTCCAAGGTATTTTTATTATGAAGAAAATTTATTATGAGATTTGTCCGTAGGGTTGAATTATAATTATCCATTATTGGATAATTATTTAATCATAATTCAATGAAGACGATTGATTATCTTCGACAAACTTCCCCTGAAAGTTGGTTCGTGATTATCGATTATTTGTTATTGATCAGTATGCAGGATTTTAAATACTGATCAGTCACATTTAATCAATTTATTTTTGGTAGCTTATTGGAAAGCTTTATTGAAATTTCTGAAATTTATTACAAGAAACAATAATCGCAGCATTGATATTGATTTCCAATCAATGAAAAATAATAATTCTATTACCCTGATCGCCAGTCTTTGCCCAGTGTAATTTATGGTTGAAGTGGTTCCTGTTTCTTTTGATCTCTATTGTTACTTATTAAATTTGAGTTCTATTGATAATTCAATTTTCTTTGACATTTTTATTTTCCTGAGCCATGTTTACAATTAAAGAATTTAGAATTTATAAGTGTAATTGTTAACTTTTTTGTGGTTGTATTTCGGATATTAAAAAGTAATTACCATTTTAGAATACATTACCCAATCTTGTACACTGGCACAAAAATATATACGCATATACTCGCGCTGCAGTTCACGCACACTCACTTATAGAAGATCTTAGTTATACGTTCGCCGTGCAAAGCGACGCTCGTGTGTGTTGGTACGCGGTACATTCGCTGTAATGGCGCTTATACATGTATGAGTGTGACATATGGAGTACACACATACTCTCATTTAATTCAGACAATTAATTAACCTACTCTATTGATTATATATAAAATTATTCATAAAAGAGTTTTGTGTTACGAGCAATACCGTAGAGAATATTCAATTCAGGAATTGTTTGTTAAGTTTTAAAAGAATTTAGTAAAAAATTAAAAAAAATAAAATTCGGCTTTGCCCATAACATATTTAATCGTTATAAACAATTCATTTGAATAAATACTCCAATGTTTCAGTTTGTTGTGGAAAAAAATTATTTTGTACTAAAATCGTTGTGATTTATTATTAGAATTGTAATTATTAACATTAAACATTTCTCAATTGTTTAAACCATTTGTTTAAAAATGTGAGTTACAGGAAAACTGATTGCGCAATTCGTTTCTACGGGAAAAAATACATAAATTTCATGTGTTGGGCAATTTTTTTCTCCACTGAATTTGTTACGAAGTATAAACAAACAATTATTCCCGCTTCAGGGTTTATTTATATTACATAACAAATTGCGTAAAAAAAATTGTCTAACTCTCGGACTTTATGTAATTTTTTCCGTAGAATCGAATCGCGCAATCAGTTTTTCCGCAACACACATATTTAAATAAATTGTATAGACGATTGAAACATCAAATTTTTTTCCAGAAAAAATTATCTTTTGATCAAATGCTCTCATCCCAATATTAACTTTTCTGGTATGTCCACTGATCTACCCATAGACTTTGACTATTATTATTATTATTATTATTATTTATCAGCATTTGGAACTCGAAAGTTCATTGCCTCATCTACACGAGACCGCCACGCGTCTCTATCCTGTGCATCATAGACTTTGATAGTTTGAAAAATCGTTTATGACTTTTTAATTGCTTACAAATTTTCAATTTATAACCATTTTTCGTTAACTGATTACCATTCTAATAATAAATGAAGGGTGGCGTTTCGGAAAGGCATAAGCGCCATTTTGACAATTTTTCAGGAGAGACAAAAAAAGCTCCCACAAATCGAATTTTCAATTTAGGAAAAGAAAAAATACTCGCTCCCAAGGTACTACAGTGCTGACTTGAGGCGTGAAAAGTTTGATGGAAAAAAGTCATTGAGTTTTGAGTAAATGGAGAATTTTTTCCCCTCTAGGCGCTTATTTTCTTAATTTTAGACGGTGATTAGTCCAGTAAAATTTTCGGAAAAAAGGTCCAAATGTAGAATTAACTATAAGAGGCAGTTCTTTTGCTTAAAGTCTTCATTGAAGAGTACAAAAGAATACACTAAGTTTGTTACAATCAATTCGTACCGCGTTCCAAAAAATCTGTTTGAAAAAGGTACAAAACATCACATTTACGTGGATTGACAATTTTTTGTGATTCTTAGGTCAAGAAAGTCCAGACAAAAAAAAGTGTATAAAATTCTACGAAAATTAAAAACAAAATCGAATGTTCTAGCTTCAATAGTTTCCAAGTTATGGTCTTCCAAAATACTCGCATTTTCTCGCATGTTTAGCTAAAAAATACATACTTTTCAGTTTTTCACCTACACCTCAAAATCCGTTAGTTCAACGTGAAAGTGATCTATAGATCCATGAAAGTAGACGTAATTTAAAGTATTTTTAAAAAAAGTCCAATGATCTAGGTCTATTAGGTCACCAGATACGAGTTGTCAAAGTTGACCATTTTTTACCCGTTTTTTCTCTAGTGCGAGGCTCACTTTTTGTGAAAATAGCTTGCTTCCAAGGCATTTATTTTACTCAAAAATACCTAAAATAATAATGGAAATAAACCAAATTCCTCGCAGAACTAAAAAAAATAAGCTTCTAACTCTATTAGATCACGAGTTATGACAAATCGAACTGTACCATTTCTAAAAAAATTGATTCTAGCGTCCCTTAACCATCAATTATTGTGTTATTTTTACTTCAATTATTATTGTAGGTATTTTTGAGTAAAAAATGCCTTGCAAGCAAGCTATTTTTAAAAAACTACGTCTGGAATTTTTTGGTTGTGAAATGAGAAAAAACTGGACCTTGGACTTTTTTTAAAATACTTTAAATTACGTCTACTTTCATTGATCTATAGATCACTTTCACGTTGAACTAACGGATTTTGAGGTGTAGATGAAAAACTGTGAAGTATGCATTTTTTTAGTTAAACATGCGAGAAAATGCGAGTACTTTGGAAGACCATAATTTGGAAAATGTTGAAGCTGGAACATTCGATTTTTTTTAAATTTTCGTGGAATTTTATCCATTTTATTTTTCAGATACTTTTGACCTAGGAAGCTCAGGAAATCGGCAATCCACGTAAATGTGATTTTTTGCACCTTTTTAAAACAAATTTTTTGGGACGCGGCACAAATTGATTGTAGCAAACTTAGGGTATTCTTTTGTACACTTCAATGAAGACATTAAGGATGTTCCAGGGATATCTCATTCACGAATAATTGTCATTCAAATTTACAGCTCATTGCTGAGAAAAAAATATAAATATAACAAAAAATAAATGATCTTTCAATGAAAAGTGTAGAGCGTGGCAACACCGCAAATCAGGTGACTCAGGATCGTACTATTGAAAAGCGATTTAGGTAGTTCAGAGACGTACGTTTATGTAATAAAAAATATTTTGATATAAGTCAAAAACTTTATACTTATTATTTTGGAACAATATTTGTTGATAATAAACATGAATAAAGCCTAGTAAATTTAATTAAAAATATAATTATGTTTAGTAAGAATATGAGAAATTATATTTGTATTCCAATGTTTTGAATTAAAAAATGTAATTCAATTCTTGTTTCACATTATTATTTTATAATAATTATAAAATAAATACAAATTTTTATTAAAAATACACGCTTTAATTGATATCTAATGTGATTTAATCTGTAAAAAATATTAAGAAAATTAAAACAAAATTCAATTATTTTAAAGAATTATTACAACTACTAAAACTATACATAATATTTTCTAAATAACAAACTTAATTATCAATGTGATAATGTTCATTATAAAATTTTGTTGCATATTATAAATATTCTACAAGCTGGAAATAAATTAAGACAATTATTATTTTTCCAAACATTTTATTATTCTTTCTAGGTATTTAACTGTAATTAAAAATTATGTAATACAAATTTATGTTATGTTAATGTTTATGCATTAAATTGGAAATATATTTTTTTCTCCATTTCCTGAGAGAACATACGTAGAATTAAACATTCTTTTGCTTGTAGCTTACAACAAATACTTCGAAGCTTGAGTGAAAAACAATATAAAATAATTATACTTATTTAGCAACGTATTATCATAGAATCTCTTTATATGTATTGGTAACATACATATATAAATTGGTAACATCTTATATAATTTATAAATAATATTTGCACAGACTATTATTTATCTAAGAAAAATAGAACGTATAATCTATTTTTAAAGAATTAATTATCTCTTATATAATCTTCCAATAGTATTGGGTTCGTTCGTATAATCGGTCCATAACCTTTAAAGTGCCTGTAACTAAAACTAGGGCACGTCCGGTCTGGTTGCTAGCTGGTAGCGTATTACCCGGCTTTGAGCGCTCGGCGAGCAAATCGGCTTTCTTGCGCTCACGGCGCCACCTGGCGACAAGCGAGTCACTCAGGGTCGATTGTTCGGTCTCACGTCGGTGCACATTCATAGCGCGAGACTTTCGAACGTAATTTTTTTGCAATACATTATAAAGATAAGAAAAATTGTGGCGAAAGACCAAGAAAACAAATATAATCGAGATCCGTCAAAGCACAAAGTGCTCTGGTGGACATCAGGACATCAGGATAGGCTACATAAACTAATGATTTTTGAACTTCCATGTTACCAGATTGTCTATTGTATGACATAAGAACTATTTTAATAATGATTTGAGAGACGGAGCATGCTTCAAAGTAGGTCAGAGTGTATATGACATGATACGCAGTCTTACCTTCAAGCCGTGCTAGACAGTGTAATTTCATTTGTGAAGGGTTCAAATAGAGCTTATTTTTTAAAAAAATACCACTCTTCAACTTTTGTGGGAACGAGTTTTTGATAAAATTTATCTGCTTTGAACTACAGGAAGAAAAGTAAGAAAACACGAATTGTTTGAATTAAAAAAATGAATTTTAATCATGATTATTGAAGAAAGTAATGATTTTTAATGTCCTGCTTTGTCAATAGATTTGTTTTGGGAACCTCTTCCCACTCATAAAATTTACGGAGAGTTTGATCAGTAGAAATATCCGCGGAATGATGCACATTTATATGAAACACTTGAACGGGAGACTTTGTCAAAGAACCCGAAATTATCCACCCGAAAATCGTATTTTGCGCGATAAGATTCCTGGATTCATCGTGACGAACACCATCAAGTAACGTTTGACCAAATAGATCCATCCCGATAATTAGATCAATTCGTTCATTGGACTTCATTCTTTTATCTGCAAGATCTAGTTCGCGTGAGTTACTTGGAATATCCATAAGCGAAAATTGCGTAGGAACATAAGCCGTAAGTTGCGGAAGCACGAATGCTTGCGTCGTAAGCGTTGTCGCACAAGACCTGGGACTTTTAATCATAACTGAAACAGAATGATAAACTTGATCAGAAACTTTAGCTCCTACACCTGAAACAGTAACATCAAACTTTTTTCGCGAAATTCGTAACAATTGCACGGCAGATTCAGAAACAAAGGTAGCTTCAGATCTTTGATTTAACATTGCGCGGACATAAACACGGCGGCCATTAGGCGCTTCTATGATTACTCTTTGTAATCATCTTTGCTTTGTCGCTGACAAAGCAGCTGGGCCATGAATACATAATCTTCTACTTGACACTCACAACGAAGGTGTTTTTTCAAACAATTAAAAGAACGAGAATTTGAGCGAATATTGTTATTATTAGTATTATTATTATTACATGGATAGGGCTAATAAAAGGACCAATATCACTGCAGTAAAACCTAGTGTACTATGCCCATTTCATTAAACATCACCCATTAGAGACGTCTTCGCCATGAAGGCGTATATTACTCCATAGGAGATGTCATCAAACTCTTCTGGGGTTAAAAAGAAATTCCTAAAATATATTTCTCTGAGTGTTGCCAGTGCATCACATTCACACAGTATGTGATGCGCAGTTTCTTCAGAATGGCCACATTTACGACACCTTGGTTCGACCTTAACCCCTAATGTGTGTAAATGTTTGTTCAGATAGCAGTGGCCAGTTAATAACTTTTTCACAACCTATACCTGTTTCCTTTCCATACTCATGAGATCTTTAGACCCCCTTGTATATGTCATATTAATGTACTTTTTAAAGTCCATCAGTTCTTTGGTTTCCTTCTATTGTCTCGCATGTGTGGTCTGAATCCATTCCTCAGTCACTCCTTTGGAGACGGAATGCGAGATACCACAGTAGAGTTCAGTTCCCGGGTACCCAAATCAATTTGATCCAGTTATCTGCCGATACATGAAGGAGAACTTGGAGGCAGTTTCATACTAATTTGGAAGTGATCTCTTGAGACTCAGAGCCTTAAGTGCAGCTTGACTATCAGAGCAAATGTATATATGCTTGCCTTTATATGCCCGCATATAGATCTCCTCAAGACAAGCTTTAATTGCTACTACCTCAGCTTGAAATACAGTGGGGAATTTGACAAATGCGATTGTAATGTCAGCCCTGGGCATTCTCCCATAGCTCCGGTACCCTGGAAGTCTTTGGATCCATCTGTGTACCAGATGAGTCATCCCGGTTTAAATATTGTCTCTCTTTGCTGTTCATCATGCCATACTTTCCTTTCTGGGAATATCACTTTGAAGGGCTTCATGAACGAGAGTTTTCTGACCATATAATCAGATTCCATATCAAGAACATCATTTTCACAAAGAGTATTTTTCCGAGACCTACTCATGTGTATCCTTTGAACCGCACCACTGGGGCCTTTCACCATTAGTCTATATACCTCCATCGATGCCTGCTTTTTTACAAGCAGGTTCAGTGGTGGCAAGCCCAATAGTACCTCCAGTGATGCAGTCGGTGCAGATTTCATTGATCCGGAGATTGCTAGACCTTATGGCGCCTCTACTTGTCCAAACTCGACTAACCTGCCATAGAACTCAGGCTTCCAGAAGTCAGGAAGTTTCCTCTTCCTCGTGAAAACTATAAGTTCCGTTTTGTCTGGGTTAACGGATAAGCCACGTTCACTGCACCATCGTTCAACAATTTGTAGTGTTCTTTGCATGAGTTCAAATAATGTGCCCTCATGTTTTCCTTCCACTAGGATTGCTAGGTCATCTACATATCCTTGTGTGTAAAAACCTTCTTTATTAAGTTTACAAATCAGGTCATTTATTACAAGCGCCTACGGGGTGGAAGATAACACTCTCCCTTCTCCCTTGTGGGCATCCCCTTGTTACTCTTGCCTTCATCTTCACAGCATCATAAATATAGTTTATAGGGGTGTTACTAAATGCAACCTATATGTCCAAAAATGCAGCTACCGCTATTTCACCTTTCCGCAGCGTCCTTTGGACGCGACTAGTGAATGCATGTAACGCATCTATCGTAAATTTGCCTTTTTGTGATGCAAACTGGTTATAATAAAGTGGGTTTCTCCGGTAGGATTTTCTCTTTCATATACAGGTCCACTAGTTTTTCTAGTGTTTTCAACATAAATGATGTTAGGCTAATCGGTCTAAAGAAGTTAGCTTCACAGTAGGTCGTTCTGCCCGGTTTAAGAATAAAGATCGCCTTAACCTTCATCCAAGCCCCGGGAGTATATCCCATTGCTAAGCATGCTCTAAAAACACTACACAACGGCCCTACCAAAAACTCCAACCCTTCCTAAATTAGTGCAGGGAAGATCTCATCGTCTCCTGCAGCTTTGAAGAGATAAAAATGATTGACAACCCATCTAACTTTCGAATATGTAACTATTCGACTAGCAGCCTTTCAGTGTTCACTTCCGGTTCTATTAATTGGTTTCCTGAGGGGTTTAGCTCAACGGCTTCCCCCTCCGGCGATTGATCAAACGTCGATCCCAGGAAGTGCACTTCCATCAGGTGCCTTAATAGCGAATACGGTATCTCCTTCATATCTCCCGATAGTAAAATTAATGCCATCAGCTGACATGACGAGTTACCTCTTAAGGTTCTCTGGAGTCGTGCAGTGTCAGGTATATTTTCTATGCCCTGATAATACCCTCTCCACGATTCTTTTTTCGCAATCTGTATCTCGTTATTATATTTCGTGATAGCAACCCTATACAAATCCCATGCTTTAGTCTTTTTAGCCCTATTAAAAAGTCTTCTAGTATTTTTTCTAAGGGCTTCAAGCCTACTATTCCACCATGGAGCATCCCTGTCTACTTTCATAACACGGTGTGGGCAATTATTTTCATATGCCCTAAGCAAAGTCTGATGGACAATGTCTTCCGCAAATTCTATCTAAACGATGGACTCGATCCTCCTCGACACAGCTTCAAGAGGTCCACTGATATTATTTCTATAATCATCCTAGTTCGTTACTTTTGGGTACCTGTATCTCTCAGGATCGCGTCCATTCGCTTTTAGAGAAAAACATATATGCCTGTGATCAGACGAAGATGTTTCATGAGATACATGCCATCCCTCAAACTTACTTACACTTACACTTACACGTTATGAACATAAAGTTAAATCAATTACCTCTTGACATCTTACAGTCACAAAGGTAGGAGTATTACCCCGATTCGAAAAGGTTAAATCAGTTGTCATAAGGTAATCCAATAAAGACTCATCTCTGTTCTTGATGTTCTTACTGTCCCATAGTGAACGATGCGCATTCGCATCACATCCAATAAGTAGTGGCCATCCTCTCGCGTCACAGTGTTCCACCAGCCGTCTCCATTCCTCATATGGTGGTTGGTTTTGAGTGCCAAATACGCTGAGCAAATCACTAAGAACTGACGTAAACCTCCTATTTGGTGTTCAATTTTTATTGCTACCAAACTCTGAAACAGAATCTTGGTAAACTAATAAATTCAATATCACCTCTGACATATATTATTGTCCTAGGTGTCTCACCGGTCTTACAGTATATGATAGATCCGTTCTTCTGAGTGATGCCCTTAACGTCTGCCTTGTTGCATCAAGGTTCTTGTATAAGGGCAAGAGCCGATTGTTCTGCTATTAAGCGTCTGATTAAGATTGCAGACGCTGCTTTAGCATGATGGCGGTTGATTTGGATAAAATCCAAATCTGAAGAGTAGAATTTCCTATTATTCATTCTTCTCCTCCTCTTTTTTCTTCCGAGGACATGCCCCGAGGTTTGTCACTCGGCTTCCCTTTGGTGAGGATCTTAAAATTGGCCCTCTTTAATCCATAATATGGTGGGCACCTTAATGTTTTAAGAGCCTCGGCTGCAGCATCGTCCACACAGAAAATTAACTGTTTCACATTCTTCTCCACCTTGAAATCGATTACTTTCCATTCCTCCGTCTTTAAAGTCGGATTCTGGACCGCTAATCTCTTCAAGGCCGCAGCCGGTTACACTAAGGTCTTGGGTTTCCAGGTCATTATCTTGACCGGCTGAGGGAGATATTTTTTTTCTATGATCTTTATCCTGGCTCTCTCTAATGAATTAAGATCCCCCGCGGCTTCAATGAGACACGTCCTGGACACTTCATTTGAGCAAACAACGATGAAGGCATTGTTCTTGTAGCGGCAATCCTCAAATCTTGGAATCACATATCCAGGTTGGACCCCGTCAATTCTCTTTTCAAGTACCGCCTCAATTGCTTTGGCCTGGTCGGTGCTGGGTTTGATTTCAAGGAATCCCTCAACGTCGATGGCTAGTCGCTATCTTTAGCGACTAGAACGCGAGTGGTCCTTGATCTTGTATTTGGATCGGGAATTGCATTTCATTTTGTTTTAATTTATACTTTTTTATTGATCATTTGAGATTACACAATAAATAAATTTTAATTTTGATTTTTTCATTTATATTAATGGATACTTGTGTTACATCTTAATTAGGGGAAAAAAAGTCAATTTTTGTATTTAAAATTAAATGCTCTCCCGATTCATTTACGGAACGGAAGGTTCCGAACTAAAAGAATAAGAAAAAGGCTTAGAGATCGGCGATTCATTTTTTGAATTTCAAACAACATCGAGTCTATTTACTATTACATTTGTTATTGTGTAAAAAGTGGTGTAATCTAATAGTATGAAGTGTATTAAATATTTGCAAAAAGTTAAAAAATATGTTGAATTGTTCTCGGTATTGATATCTATTGTATATCATTTACCGTATGAGAATTATTTCTCATTTCGAATGATGATCAAATATTTGTCTAGATAGTATCAACTGCTGATATTATCTATAGTTATGACGTATTAAGTCGAAGGTGCAGAATGCACTTACAAAATATCTTTGGAAGGGATGACAATTTGTATTGGACAAAAATAATTTGTAGTGGAAAAATGTCGTTCACGCCCACTTACGGTCGTTCTCTATCTTGAGCTTGCCTGGTTTGCCTATTTTCACCCTATCATAAAAATGAAAGCGAAGCTATGCGATAATTAAGAAATTTGTATCTTTTACAGGAGTACCGTAATAAAGGGCTTAAGGTAAAACGTGCTCTAGTAACCATGCCCGAGACTTATAGCAATAAAAATTTGGAGACCAATTTTCTCCTTTTGAATAGGATAATATAACTATAAGCTTGCACTCGAAGATCGGGCTTCATAAACAGATAAAAATTCAGCAGATGTTCTTTGAAATAACATTTTAGGTATATCTCATAATTTTTGTGGCTAAATTAGATTTTGAAACATTGTAAACTAAGCTTGAAAATAGTAAGTATACTAAAATATGAAATCAGACATCATTAAATTTATAAGCGACGCGACGTACTCTCCCCGTTGAGAGAATAGCGATCAAAATTCAATAAAATTAAGATGTTTCACCCTTTTCATTATCGATTACAGGCAATGAAGATAATTTTTTTACATTTCGCCTTAATTCGTTGTTTGCAGTCTTGACAGTGACTGAACTAATAACTCCATCGTTTGCAGGATGTATTTTGATGGCACATTGTAAATTTTAAATTAAATTTGTAAATTTTCTTTGACAATTGTTCCATCCTAGATCCTATGTTGACCTGTCTTCCATTTGTGGTGAATAGTTAATTCATTTAATTATTTCTTAGACCACCTGGTCCAGAAATGTTGTCGAATTTTCTGGATATGTTGCCAGCTGGACAGCCAGTTGTTTGACGTTTCAGTAAAGTTTATCTCAGGTAAACTCGGCAATGCATCACCAATTAAGAAATGACCAGGTGTAAGAACAGTGAGGTCATTAGGATCGGTGGACATGGGAGTAAGAGGGTGTGAATTCAGGATTCCTTCTATGACGAACGTATTCATCAAAAGTAAATAATTGGTCGGAGTCTACTCGTTTCAAATGATGCTTAAAACATTTAACGGCTGATTCCCAGATACCCCCGAAGTGAGGAGAAAGGAGAGGAATAAAGTGCCACTTTATGGCTTGATTAGTTAAAAAATGTTGACACTTTTGTTGATGAGCTTCCGAATTCAAGAGAACATAAAGTTCTGGTGGCAGCTCATTGTGTGCTCCTATAAAATTTTTCCTGTTGTCGTAGTAGATTCCTTAAATCAACTATAAAGCGAGTCTAACATTTTTTTACGGTAAATTATTTATTTCCAAACGAAAAGTGTTCACAAAAGTCTCAAAATAATTTCGGAACCCCAATTTTTCACGGAATAAACTTAAAAATTCATGTAAAATACCCAAATTCTGGTACCGACAATTTTTTAGCGGAAAATAGTATTAATTTGATTTAAATGAAAGTAAAATAATCTCAATCGTAATAGTAGTTTGAGTCAGCCTGATTTAAAAAATAAAGTTATACTTTTTATTAATTTTATAAAATTTTCTAAAACTCAATATACTAATTTAATCAATTCTAATTTTTTATAGTTTATAGATCAATATTAGAATACAGTTTTTGGAAGGTTACAGAGTGTAGAACTTTTCTATTGTACACAGGACTAATTGTTTAAAAAAATATTTTTGTCAAAAGAAATGTATTCAAATTTCTTAATGCTATACTCAGCAGTAACCATTCTACTTAGCGAGACTCACATGAATACATCGCGCAACGTAGGTAGTGCTTATGAAATGTTAAAACACTTTGTCAAGGATTTCGCCAAAATTTATAGTAAAGAGTACGTTTCTCATAATGTCGATAACTTATTGCAGATCTGTGATGATGTTAAAAAGTATGAAGCACATGATAGATTCAGTCAGAATATGAAAGACAACTGCATTCTTTTAAAAGATGGTACTTCGTATCAATTGAAAAAATCGTTAAATATGAAAACCTCGAAATTCGGTTCATTGGAAGAAAGCTTTCACCAAATTTAAGTTTATATGATGAACCTGACTTCAGACTTTTTAACATTCACATTATGATCAATTCTGACAAAGCACGTTATTCATGGACTCCAGATGTAATAGCGTCTAAGGCATGGAAAATACCTTGTGAAAAAGGAAATATTGTGATCCCACTACTTCATTGTTTTTAAATACACCGTTATAATACACCGTTAAATTGATTACATTATACACCGTTAATTGATTACATTATATCCAACAGAGTTTTTCATAAAATTAGGAATTTAAAAAGTATACATTAGTTGTGTTGAATTCTATAGTTGAATTATAACTAACAAAGACGCAATAGTACTTGTAACTATTCTGTAGTTATTTTGACTATGCAATAATCGTTACCGTATTTAAAATAATTATAATACTTTAAGAAACTGGTTCTGTCTATCATTCATATTTAGAGGACCCTTGTGTTTAAAACTTTTTTTTTATTAAAAGCTTTCGAAATTATATAATTTTTATTTTGAATTATATTCCCGAATAAAATTTATTAAAATGTGTTTCAGAGATAAAAATGAAAAACAATTTAAAAAAGAACAAAACATGCAGACATGTTCTTACATTAGTTCAAAACAATTGTAATTATTTTCCATGCTGATTAAAAGTTTATACTATATGAAATGTTTTAATTTTTTTTATTTCTACTTAACTTATAATCTAACAACCAAATAATATATCTAACTAAAAATTTAATCATTACGGGAAATTTGAAAATCGCTTTTTTCTTATAGTCTACCAGGATTTTTCTATACTAATATTCCTTGAAAGTTTGTTGCGTAAACTTCCAGGAATAATTCTGGAGAATATTCCCTGAACATTGGTAAAACAATATTCCGAGAACATTCCCAGGTTACATTCCTGGCATATTTTCAGTAAAATGTTCCAGAAACATTCATAAGGTACATATCCTGAGTACTCATTGGGAATATTCCTGAAGTATTCCATGGAAATGTTTCCTAAGACGCTGACATTTACTTACTTCCAGGAAACTTCCTGGAAAATTTTTTTGAAAGCTCCGAACCAACCATTGGAATGTTCCAGGAATGTTCATGGAAACTGTTGTGCTATTCGGGTTCATTATAAACTGTTTAAAGAATGCGAATTAATAATAATTTAATAATTCTCACCATGATAATGCCCTTTTATTTACCCCCAAAAACCACCCGATGTGAAAGAAAATAAGTGTTTTGCTATATTTAGAACATTGATAAATTAACAAATTAATTTAAATGTATCGAACATCAATTATTTATTATAATAGCAACAAGAGAAGCTAAAAAAGTCAATAAATTTCTAAATATAGCAAAACTTTTATTTTTGTATTCATGAGGTGATTTTTGGGGGTAAATCAAAGGGTGTTATCAGGGTGAAAATTATGCAACTATGGTTAATTCGCATTCTTTAAACAGTTTCTAATGAAGAATTAGACTTTTTATTTGAAGTAAATATACATTTTCACAACTTATTCACGCATTTCCAAGAATCACGGTTTTTGCAATTTCAATTACATGGGAAACTTTAGGGGGTGTGGGGCACGTGCTATTATTAACAGATTTTGCTCAAATTTTCACGGTATCATTTTTTCTGGTCCATTGACGATTTTAGGTGGTGACATGTCAAAAAATCTAAAGTCCTTTTTTGGACCACCCTAGTGGATATGAGTTAGTTGGCTTTGGTCTCTCACCCCGATGAATTACTACCGAATCGGGGATACTATCTACCGCATTGCTGTGTCTTCAAGGAGAGCCGTTCCAGTACTAAACTGCGCAGTGTCTTCAACGCTTCAAAAAGGACAGAGTGAGGTATGTCTCTGAATGACTTACTATATTCAGGACCCAAACTCCAGAAGAAACTGCCGAACGTTATTCTTCGATGGGGAATGTGTCCTGTGGTCTTCACTGCCGTCATCGAGAAGATGTTTAGACGAATGTGGATACACCAGGAGGATTATAATTACCAGAAGATTTTGTGCAGGTCTCGACGAAGAGGTTCAAACTTACTGCTTGAAGACAGTTACTTTCGTATTGGCGTCCTCCCTTTATCTGGCTATGTGTTCTTTTCACCAACTAACGAAGGATGAGGGAAACAACTTTCCATTGGCTACTTATATTATAAAAAGGGAGATACACTTCGATGATGTCCTTTCGGGAGCAAATCACGTCTTCACTGCCTCGGAAAAGCTCCGTTAAGTAAACTTCCTTCTCAAGGCGGGCGGCTTTATTCTAAAAAAAGTGGCTCTCGAATTGTGACGAGGTTCTTCAGGGAGTTCCTGAAGATCATCGAGAAACTTCGTCTTCCTTTGGGTTTGAACAAGAGCCCATGTTCAGAGCTCTTGGAATTCTGTGGCAGCCTAATTCTGATTGTTTCGGGTTCCAGACTCATCTACCTGCTGACTCTAGGACAATGACTAAGAGGAGTGTTTTCTCAGAGATAGCTCGACTCTTCGATCCGCTTGACTGGCTGGTTCCTGTTACAGCCAAGGCCAAGATGTTTATTGAATGCTTGTGGAAGCATCAACTGGATTGGGATCAGCCATTGTCTGCTGATCATATTGCTATCTGGACTAAGTACAGGACTGAGCTTCCTGAACTTTCGTCACTTCGCTTGAGATTCATCTAACGTTTACACAAGAAACCAATGGATCTCCCCTATTGTCGTCTGATTCCAGATTCTTTAAAACAAGCCCATTATCGTCTGATTGGGCATGAACAACGCAGAAAGTTTGCCGAGGAGATCAAGATGCTAAACAATCAACTTCCAGTCTCTACAAGACTACGATTGTTTGACGGTTTGCTACGGCTTGGAGGTCGTTCGAAACATACGTTGATGGACTTTGATGAGCGATGTCCTCACATTCTACATAGAGAATCGGTCCTCACCACGTTGATTATACGGATTGATCATCAACTTATGCTGCGCGAAGGACCGCAGCTAATGTTATTTTACCTCAGAAGATGCTTTTGGGTCCTCACCGGCCGTGCTGCCGTGAAGAGTGTCTTGAGTCGATGTGTTAGTTGCGCTCCACATCATGCTACTACATGCATTCAACTTATGAGCCATCTGCCTGCCACTCAGCTTACAAGGTCATCATTCTCAAGGGGATGAGAAATAGACCCTAGGACACATTCTTCAAGTTCACCTAGGATCAGACGGCCATGTTCGGTCGATTACTGTACGTACTGCTTTCGACGCACTTACTCGATCGATTGATAAACTTTGCTTCTTACCTGTTCTATCTTCGCAAGATGTATCGACATCTTAATGAAATGTTTTCGTCCCAACTTAGTTTTGTATCAAGGCGGGCGGATCGCTCTTTTCTTTTTTGCGTATCTTTTTTTTTTTATTTTTGACAGATTTGTTCATGGTGCTCCACGAAGATGGGAGGAATGTTTGAGTTGAAAGCTTGTTTTACGTATGTGTATGCTTGCTTTTCTAGATTTCTATAGATTTCTAAATTGTGGGTGGATCGAGTAATTTGGAGGGGAGCGAGTGAGGTTCAGTGTCGAATGACCTGAATTCTGTTTCAATAAACATAACCCACATTGAATTATCGTTTCTGTAAAATACAGCGAGTCAAATTTATTCAGTGAACCCTAACCCGTTCACTCGCGTCATCCATCGATTGCGGTTCGATTGTTAAGTTCAATCTTGAACATGCATCGTTTGTGAGAAAAATTCGAAAATGTGATTTTGCAAGAAAAAAATTTCCTGGGCACAAAAATGGTTTGGCGTACATAAAACTCGCTGAATGGTTTTCTTATATAAACAGAAACAAGTTTACTGCTGACATTTTTTCATACCTACCATCAGTTGTGAGAAAGCTACGAAAATACGATTTCATGTAAAAAAATTCTCCTGCTTACAAAAGTAGTTAGCCCGTATGAAACTTATCTAATTTCTTCATCATATGAGTACCAGTGTAGCAAAAAAATTTGGGCAAAAAAAGGTGGGGTTTTTGAGAAAATCATCTTTTACTGGTTTTAGAAAAACCTTCGTCATTTTGTGAATTTTCAATTTTTTAAAAATTTGCTGGCGGATTCCGTAAAAGAACGATTAGCACACCACAAGCAGGATCTTAATTTAGTCCAAAGTTATAAAAGTTTAAAGAAAAATTTTGTTTTTTTAAAGAAGCTTAACATTCAAATACTCATAGCTTCGCGAAAATATCTTTTTTCTTAAAACTGTAAAATACGTGTATTCTTATTTCTTTTGGTAAAAAATATATTTCGTGGACGGCCGATTCTTTGCTTTGAAGCATTTCCTGCCTGATTTGAAATGGATTCGGTCAATTTGTGTAATTCTCTAGTCACATCCGTCTCCTTAGTCTCTAAATTTTAATCACAAATTTAAATTCGCAGGAGCAAGTGAATGTAATTTTTGTAAATGGTGACGTAACCATAACAAAAAATACAAATTCAAAGAAAGGAAGCCACTCTTCTCCAAGTCAGGATCAGAGAATAGAGTTGGAAAATTTGGAAAGGGTTTTTCGCAACGGTTTTGATTGTGAAAATGCTAAGCTAGAAGATTTAAATATTGAGACAAATAGTAATTGTTCTGATGACGAGGAGTACACACCAAAAAAACAGAGGATGTCGAGATATAAGCAGGAACCTTACAAATGCGAGGTCAACGGTTGTGGTAAGATCTATAAGTACATATCGCATTTTCGGCATCATCAGGACAGCCATAAACTGGTATCGATTACGGCTAACATTAATTCGAAGTCGCCTAAACTGAAACATAAAAAGCCGTCCACTGTCAGTTTTTATCAGTGAGTGTTACTTTCTTTATTCTAAATATTCGCAAACATCATATAATTTATATTAGCAAATTTGAAGACAAAAAATTAATATATTGGCAATTTAGAAAATTGTTTTGAAATTGTTTTTGTTTAGATGCAAAACACCTGGCTGCGGTGCTCAAGCGAACAATGCGACAAGTTTGTTTAAACACTATCAGGATAACCATGCTAATTCTAAACTATTCACAAATCAAACTTTGAAGGACAATGAAGTATTTGGGTAAGATATATTCGTTTTTATGTCTTGTCATCATTTTAAGTCTTTGCGAATTTCCGAATCCTTTCCATTTCTTCGACAAAGGGCTCATCATATATTTAATGTCACCCTTCACGTGAGTTTCTTTTGTGAATTTGTTCCCGGCATGAAATTTTAAACTGTTTTTATTTTGCGTACTCTTGGACTAACAAGGAGAAGGTCAGAGGTGGTGTTTTTTTTATTTATACTTTTTGTAAAGAAAGATCATGGCCCCAAAGTAAAGTTGTGAAATTCCTAGAACCCAATGTTTGACCAGTTTTGAGAAAAATGGCTTAAACAAATTTTCGCTGGTCCTATGGACTTGAAAAAGCCGTCTCCCAAGTGGCCGAGTAGCTCAGCGGTTGAGCGCCCGATTTGTGTGCAGAGGCTGCGGGCTCGATTCTGGCCACCTGAATTTTTTTTCTTTATAATTATTTTAATGTTTATGTATTCAATTCCCTCGTAAAATTTTTGTCAATTACGTGATAATACATATTTAATACGCTTTTTTTTCAATGAAAAACTCACATTTTCGGAGTTTTTTCCCATACAAATGTAATTTTTATAAATTTAATCATTTATTTAAAATTGATGCACACATTATAAAATAAGAATATATATGAAACAATTATATTTTAAATGAGATATGAAATTTTGATCATGTAGATAAATATTTTAAAATAAGAATATAAACGAAAATTTTTATTTTTGATAGTTTTATATCGAATAAAATATCACGAGTCACAATAACAAATATCGCAGAAAAAATTAAAACTAGAATTCACAATCAGTCGCAAGAGCCAGAATGATAATTATTGTAAAAGCAGACAAAGCAGAAAGAAATGCTGCATCTTGCATATCGAATGAACGAAGATTTGGCACATGAGTAGGCTTTTCTTAAATCTTCCATTTGAAAGCAAACCTGATTTACGTTCAAAAAATTTGTCGATCATCACGAAGTTTCTCAGCAAACCACGCGTATGTTATTATGTCGAAAAATACAGGAGATGATAACTGATTTTATTCGAAATGAAACTATCCAAAATAAAAATTTTCGTTTATATTCTGATTTTTAAATATTTATCTGCATTAACAAAATTTCATATAACATTTTAAATATAATTATTTGATATATAATTAAATGTTATAATGTGTGCATCAATTTTAAATAAATGATTAAATTTATAAAATTTATAAAAATTACATTTGTATGCCAAAAAACTCCGAAAATGTGAGTTTTTCATTGGAAAAAGCATATTAAGTGTTTATTATCGCGTAAATGACAACAATTTTACGAGGGAATTGAATATATAAACATTAAAATAATTATAAAGCAAATAAAAAAAAATTTTAAATCCAGGCGGTGAGAATCGAGGTCGCAGCCTCTGCGAACAAATCGGGTGCTAAACCGCTGAGCTACTCGGCCACTTGGGAGACGACTGTTTCAATTCCATAAGACCAGCGACAATTTTTTTAAAGCCGTTTTTCTCAAAACTGGTCAAATATTGGGTTCTAGGAATTTCACAACTTTACTTTGGGGCCATGACCTTTCTTTACAAAAAGTATGAATCACAACAAAAAACACCACCTCTGACCTTCCCCTTGTAAGTATGATTACATATACTAGGAGTTTTAATCCGTCCCATGTGATACGTAAATTACAGACTTCACAGTCTTCTCCTTACATCTTACTTTTCCCCTTTTTCAAGATTTTCCCTTTTTACCCCTTTTTTTAAGAAACTTCCCCGTTTTCCTTTTTCTTCTCGTTTTTCCCCTTAAATACGGACTGAATTAGTCAAACCCAATAAGATTCAATGGGGGAGAGTGAGCCATAGGGAGTCAGATTTTTTCTAACTAGAACTTGACGCATAATCTTTTTGTGTAATTAAAATAAAGAACAGAGTATTGTTTTCTGAGAAATTCAAAAAAATAGTGAGATAAATTAATAAGTAAATTTTGTTATGCACACGGATGAAAATGAATAATTTGTATTTCATGAAAAACAAAGTCGTCTGCTACGAAGTGGTGCACAGAGAGTCACCGTATTTTATATTTATCAAAAAGAGCGTTAAAAAAGAACTGACCTTCTTTGGTATTTTTTACACATACTCTACAAGCTTTAAACTATATTTTTCAATTAAATAACTTAAATGTTCAAACCACACGATCGGTGCCGGTCGTGACCCATTGGGAGTGCTCCGGGAACGGAGCTATTCTGAGATAGCTCTGCCGAGGTATAAGTTGTGGCCGGACATCAGGAATCCAGCCTCTTCGGGTCCTGATTAGGAAGTGCATGGTGGCTGCAGAGGTCGGAATCTGCAGTGCTCCGGGCGAGTACGGTCCGTCCGTGTATTCCAAGACCAGTTAAACAAAGGCCGGATCTCAGGGAACTGGGGTAGATCTACGGTCCGAGGGTATACCCGTTCCCGGTTTTTTCGACCCGCTCCTCCACGCACGAAGCGCAGGAACCCCTACTTTATGGAAACCATAAATCCGGACAGGAATATTGATGACGTAACGGAAATGGAAACGGACAATGAGAATCAAGTTGGTGAACAGAAGTCAGGTGAGGAAGCGGAAAACGCACCTATCGAAGCTAAGTCCCTGGCGGCCCTGGAGGAAGAGGAGATGGCTCTTCAAGGAATTCCTGAACTACGTCAGCACTGCTCACGCAGCTTTTAAGAGGGTGAAAAACACCCAAAAGGATATTGGTGACAACCTGGCTGCTGCTAATATCAGAGGGAAAGAACTCTGTGCGGTTAGGGGAAAATTAAGGGAGGCAAGAAAAGCTCTTAAAGCTATTCAAGCGGCGCCCAGGAAAGAAGTGTAGGTACTGGAACTGACACCCAGACTGACGGAGAAGCGGAAAAGAAAGGTAAATACGCCCAGCCCTTCAGCGGACGGTGTTGCCTAACCAAGGAAGAAGCCGCAGGTTGCTCCAAGCGGCGAATGGAAGAAGGTCGGACTCGCCGGGAGAGGAAAGCCCAAGCTAAGATTGTGCAAGCCTGTGGCAGTCAAACAGCAAGAAGGGAACCTAATAAAAAAAAAGAGCAAAACCAGGAATCGCCCGCGTCCCAAGGCCGTCCTCATTAGCCCCGTAGAAGGGGAAAAATATGTTGATGTCCTAAAGACCATAAGGGCCAAGGTGAGCCCAGATAATCTGAGAGTCAAAGTCTCGGCAATTAGGGAGAACAAGAACAGCGGCGTCCTCGTTGAACTTGGATCTAAATCACTGAACAAGGACAAGTTTAGCGTAGCGCTAAAAGAGGCCATAGGGGACACAGGAAGCGTCCGCGTACTGGTCCCGAGAGCGCATGTCTACATTCGCGATTTGGATGCTTCGACCGAGAAGGAAGAGGTGCAACAGGCTTTAACAGTCATACTTGGAACGGAGAACAAAGAAGAGATCAAGATCAACATGTCTAGGACCAATCGCTGGGGGAGCATTATGGCATTCGTCGAATTGGACGAGACCATGGCGACGAAACTGTTGGCCGCTGGCCACGTTAAAGTGGAATGGGTAAATTGCCGAGTCCGGAAAAGAGAGACGATCCTTCGTTGCTACCGCTGCCATGGCTTTTCGCATCATGCAGCGCAGTGCAAGGCTTCTGATAGGCGCTCAATGTGTTGGCGGTGCGGGAAAGAGGATCATAGAACCGCTCAGTGCACCGGTCCACCGCGTTGCTACTTATGCGCAGAGCGCAATGATGGTACGGATGTAGATCATGTACCAGGCACAGCTAGGTGCAAAGCCTTTAAAGAGGTAAGCCGGAGCAACCTAAAGGCGTGATGGCGAAGGTTATCCAAGGAAACCTCGGCAGAAGCATCCTTGCCCAGGATTTACTGACGCAAATGGCGTATGAGCGCAATGCTGATCTGCTCATTATATCGGAACAGTACCAGGACTTGCCCAAGCAGGGCGGGTACTCGAACAACTTCGGCACCGCGACGATTTGGAATAGGAACGCTACTGGGTTCCCTGTCTCGGAGGTTGGTCACGGCGATGGCTTTGTGTTGGTCAAGCGGGCGGACGCTACTTAATTACCGTTGTAGCTGGCGACTTCAACGTTAAGGAAACCGAATAGGGGATGAGTTGGACCTGCAGTAGAGATGCGGCTGTAGTTGAAATGGCCGCCAGATTAGACTTGATCTCCCTCAACTCCGGAGGAGTGCCAACATTCAGGCGCGCCGGTTGTCGGGGCACTATCATTGACATTACCCTCGCCTCGCCAGATCTGGCTAGAGTGATCTATGAATGGAAGGTGCTGGAGGCTTTCACGGGTAGTGACCACCAGTACATCCAATTCAAGCTTAAGGAGAGGCCTGAGGGTCACAGCGCCGAGAGGGTTCTAAGAACTATGCCTCCGCGCGGCTGGAATGTAGCCAAACTGGACGAGGCAGTCCTACTGAAGAGCTTATCGGGGACGGTCATGCCATGCTTTGAACAGGAGGTCCAAACTTCAGGTACTGTGAGGGAAGCCGAAGATGGTATAGAAAAGACGTTGCAGCACATCACCAGGGCCTGCAACAAAGCAATGCCGAAAAGAGCTAGAATCCAGCGAAGGAGTCCTGCTTATTGGTTGACAACTGAAATAGCGGAGCTACGAAGAAAGGCATTGCATCTTCGGAGACGAGCGCAGCGTAGGAGAGGCAAAACAGGTGCAGCAGCTGCAACAGACCTCTACCTGACAGAAAAGAGGCAACTGAGGAAGGCCATAAGAGCCAGTAAACACAGTTGCTGGGTGCCGGCGTATCTACTCAGGGCGTTAAATGACAGAGAGCTGTTCTTCGAGACGACAGAAGGTCAAAGACGAAGAAGAGTTCGTAGGTAGGCTTAACGATATATAGCAGTACAGTACAACAGGCTATACAGTACACTTTCGTTAAGTACCCGCCTGACGGTGCTGTAGGGGATTATAATTCCAAGATTCGGATACTTACAAAGTGCCTCCACTTTTTACGGTTCCGTATTGTTGATTGGGTCACGCGCGTTCGGATATGCGCAGAGACTTGCTAGTTACCTCAGTGTGGAACACGATTTTGTGTGTGTTCAAATGCATGTGGAGGGGAGCGGGAACTTACCGAGCGGGTAGACGCAAGAGTGTACTGTTCCTCGGTGCTATGTTGCTTCAATGCACAGTCTTCAGAAACTTAACTTGATTTCATGATTTTAAAAAGGGGTTTTCAAGTCCTTTCATCCAATGAAATTATTTTTATTTTTATAAACAAAGTTCTATATGAAATGTTTACGTAACTTGTTGTGCCTTTCGGCCCCCTTCAATTTTGTTTAAATTAATTTCAAAATAAAGCTTTCATAATTAGATATTGTTTTTTAAAAATTTCAAAAAATGATACATAAATAATTGCGATATGTGGTGAATTGTTTTATCAAAAAATTTGGGGGATCCGGATTCTTCATAAGAAATTTTTGCACCATATTTATTAATAGTTAGAGACTTCTATTTTATACGACGCGCATCATCGCATAATTTTGAATTTTGTATAAAAAATTAAGAAAAAAAATCGAAAAATATGTTATGATGCTAATTTATTTCATTTTAAAACTAAACACAATTTTTCTAAATTTATTCTGTGAAATGTGACGGCAAAAATTGGACAATGACCTATTGTTGCATTTTGAATTTCGCGCGTATTACTAGTTTTTGATCGCACAAATTACACTGCCGGTCAGAATTGAGGAACCACTTACACAAATCGTATTAAAAATATCCCCGACTTTCTTGGTAGATATCTCATCAAAAAGTAATGGTATAGAGATGTCTAAAAAAGCATCGAAAAGCTTATTAAATTCCGCAACTAATAAGCCTCATTTAAAGTATTTTGCATAAATATAGGCCGAGATAGCGTTACAAAAGACCAATGTAATTTCCGTTTTTGACAAATTTTCATTGTTTAACTTCAAGTCGCTGCATTTTTTAGGGAAGTGATTGGAAAAAATTGAAACTTCATTAAATTATTACAGTTCGAAATCTCAGCTTTAAAATGAGACTAAAAACAATTAAGAATCTGTATTGATTTCCGAGTTAGGAGTTAATTTGTTGAGCCGTACGCAGGAGAATTATCGCTCGGTACGCAGCCAACCGCAGTCTTTTGTCTCTATTTCAAATGAGTTAACAAAGAATAGAAGCTCGACCTGCCGCGCAGTGGTTCAGAGTTGCATTTTTGCAGACAAATCAGTCTGCAGGTCACAATTTTCATCCGATTTAGACGTTCTTTTCTTTTTAATTGAAGCTGAATGAATTCCCCAGCGATCCCTTGAAGCCAAGCTTTGATTTTTTGCTTTTCAAAAATCTATGTAAACAACAAAAGTAGAAAAAATGTTGTTTTTTTAGAAAAATCATTATTTTAACCCGACAAAAATGATCCCTGTAAACTTAATATCAAGCAAAATCAATGAATTTGCAATTAAAGTACATAAATAAACGATTTGAATAGCGAGGATTATGACACTCTGGTGCCATCCAGCCCTGACACAGCGAAAACATCGTAGCTTGGGGGCAAAGAGGACTCGCACTCTCGATATTCCAAGAAGCTTTGCCAGTACCTTTGGAACGATCACTCCTTAGTTCAGGTCTCACCGACGGAAGACTCTCAGCTCCTCAGAGCAGTCGCATCTCGCGATACGACTCCTCTGATTCACTTCCCCCAAGTCAGCCGTCCGATTAGATACACCAACTGCAAGGTCCTGTGATCCCTAGGGAGGGAAGTAGATCGTAATAGATATAAAAAATAAAGAACACCTTCATAACAAACTGCAGTAATTTCAAGCCAAAAAAGTTTTTTTCTGCTTCAAAATGTAAAATTATAACAGTAATATTCTTAATTTTTGACAATGTTTTGTTACTGGCTGACACTTTCATAAAAAATATCAGTAATTTTAAGCCAGAAAATACTTTTTTTCTGTTTAAAAATGTCAAATTTCAGTATTTGTTTATCAAATATATTAATAAGAATAACAATTCTTAATTTTTGACAATTTTTTGTTACTGACTGACGCTATAATAACAAATCTCAATAATTTTTAACCCGAAAATATTTTTTTTCCACTTGAAAATGTTAAATTCGAGTATATGTTTATAAAATTTGTTCATAACACCTCAAGAGATAACTGGGAAATTTATTTAACTTGAATTTTAAAAAAATAACGTCTAAATCGGATAAAAAGTGTGACCTTCACACTAATTTGTCCGCAAAAATCCAATTTTGAACCACTGTGCGCCGCTCGACCGTGCGATTTTTGTCTTGTGCACGGCCCAACAAATTAAGTCCTAACTCGGAAACCGTTAAAGATTTTTATTTACTAAAAACGGAAAGTAAGTCGGTCTTTTTCACACGATCTCGACCTCAATTTATCAAAAATACGTCAAATAGAACTCATTCGTCCTGGAATTTAAAGAGCTTTCCGTTGCGTTTTTGGAAATCTGTATATATAACGTTGAGATAATGTTGAGATATCCATTAAAAGACAGGCATGTTTTTAATACGATTTTTATAAATGGTCCCACAATTATGACCAGTAGTGTAGTTCAAACATGAAGGCATATATGTTTTTGACGCGAAAGTGAAAATATTGATGTAAAACTATTGTAAGAAGGATGTATGAGAAAAACAATATTTAGGCATGGATTAGATATTTTCAGCTTATAGGTATTAGTTCAATGTATAATTTCGTATAATTCACAAATATTCGATGCATAATCTCGAATAATAATCCATTTTTCATTGCATAATTTGAAGATTTTCAACATCTCTCCAAATTGTTTTAATAAAGAATCGATTGATTTTTATTTTAAAAAACGTTGAAATTGTTACGTCAGAACGAAACAGACTCCCCAATCTAAAAGGTTCCTTGTTTTAGCAATAGATCCTGGGATCCTAGCTTTGGGTTGAGGAAAAGTCAGTAAAAGTATGATTGAAGTTAATTAACAATATTTATTATTTGAACTACAAGGTTGAATGTTTCGTCGGCTTTAAATGGCACACTGGAATTAGGCAGGCATCGAGAGTACCTTCAATGGTACAACAGCTTAAACAAGGGTTCGCTGTGAGAAAAGGGACTCGAGAAATTGGTGGAATAAAATTGGCTGCAATGAAAACTTACCGGAAATTGTTGGGAATGCTGCTTATTGTCACCGTTATACGTTGGTTACGGGTTGTGCTTGAAAATCTGTGGGTTGGTTGATGATCGATTCCAATGACTCGTTCTGGAACTCGGAGTCGGTAGGTGGTTGTGTTGATTACAAGAAGGTAGACTTGCACAACTCAACGTTACAATTATATTTTTTGATCGTACTAGATCATACAAAAAAGATTCTAACACTTTAATTTTAGAAGGTCAACGCGATGACAAACTTGGAATTGACAGTCGGATGTATACCGCACTGGTACTAAACTGAATGGGTGAACTGTACTCAACTGCTACTGAACTTAACTGTATTGTTTGGATTAGGCCCTTTTGCTTTTTATAAGCTGAAAATGTTTGATGTAAGCACATGTTGTGATGCGAAGTCATGCCATGACTTAAACACTTGTCGTGGCGTATAGGCCCTTTCGCTAGTTTGACTGATACGCTTGAAAGGTAACATCGCGATACATGGTAATAGATTTATCTTATGGATCGTAGCGTGACATGGTAATAGATTTATCTTATAGATCGTAGCGCGACATGATAAGTGATTTCTCAATATTCGTTTTTCTAATTCCCAATAGATGACGTCGCTGACGTGACACCTTCCCCCGTAGATCGAGCTCGGAGCAAAGCATCCGCAATCGAGATTCGAGAAAAAAAAAGAAAAATATACAATTTGAGGTGTTTTTCTGACATGAGTACATCTATTTTCGTAAAGTCATGCTGGGCACAAAGAAAATTTGTTAATATTGGTTTAATTTAATGGAGACATTTTAATACCGAAATTTTGTTACAGGACGTGACGCCTTCCTCCTTTGATCGAACATGAGGACAAAGTAACCATGTTCGATTTTAACATAAATGATTTGAATTTAGTTCCAAGTCGAAGATATACATTTCAAAGTATTATCATTTCATCATATTAATATACAATAATTGATCATGCAATTTTGTAACACGTAGTTATATATACACTGAAAGCGCGGTTGTAGACCGCGCGGAATAAGCCTTCCAGGAAGTAGTTTATATATACTAACACATTCGAATTTGGACAAGGGGTCCAAGGGAACGAGGAAAGCTGAACTCGGAGCACAGCGTTGTCTCGCAAGTAGCGTAGCAACAAAGTGCGCAATAGTGACGCAGTAGTCTACGCGGCGGTTCGCATCAGTTTGTTTTGAGTGTTTTGGTTATGCGTTATGTGTAATAATTCATAAATAATAACTAAATCAAATTTAACAGTGAGATAAACGTTAAATTAAACTTATATTTAAAAAATATTTTTCACTCGTGACAAAAATCAAACAGAAAT
>JBAGKK010059677.1:0-27932 GCA_037177015.1 Euceroptres primus
TTCATAAAATTATAAAATTTACTTACGGCAGTAAAAGTAAATCATGAGGAATAAACTTGACTCTGCGCAAAGAACGACGTATATTCCACGAGCCCGGAAGCGCGCTCAAACTAGCGAGCGAAGCGACCTTCGTGTGCTATAAGGACCTCGCACGTAGCGCAAGGTTCAACGATACGGAGCGCGAAGCGCGACGGCCACTCCGCGCGCCCTAGTCGCGCTCAAACTTGCGCGCGATGAGAATGTGCCCGCGCCTCCAAACGGCCCGGGCAGATGTTTTTTAGCAACTTTAGGTGCAAGTTAACAAAAGTGCATTTTTTGAAATATTATATTTCAACGAAAAAATTTTTTTCTTACTTTTTTCCGTAAACAAAACATTTTAAAAATAACAAATTTGAAAATTTTTAATCGTCCTGCCCAATGGTGAGAAATTAAAAAAAAAATTTTTGATGAATTTGTTTGTAATGCCACAATAGTGACATTACACACGAGCAGTGACAACCCGCCCGTGAGGCCTTGTGTATCGAACAATATTTCTCTTTACAAATAAATGCAAAACTTGAGATTGCCCACCGTTTGCAGGCATAAAAAATAACCTCGCCAACAAGATGTTTACATAGTAACAGTTTATGACGCTAGATGGCGTTAGTAGTAAACTGGTGATCAAAACATTTTGCGCATTGCCACCGGTAAACAAAACATTTTGGCCACTACTTATCAATGCAATGCGCAAACGGCCATTTTGGATGTCTGTAAACGGTGGTCAAACGAGGGTTTTGCATGCATGTGTAAAGAAAAGAAACTTTTCAGTGCTATTACTAATGAATCTAATCATTTTGAGTTTTTTGGCCTACCATAATGTCCACCCTCATCCTCAGTACATTGGAAATCCTTCTGAATCTTATATGCTAGGAGATTATTATTCTGATTTCCATTATCATATTAAAAAACATACTAAAAGTGAGTTGCATCTTTTAAGTACCTTTACGGTAACATGAAAAACTTGATTGACAATACTGAGTCTTTACCTGAACTAACAACTCAATTTAAATTGATAAACTGATTTGGTGTAAGATAATTATTTTAAAGTATGATTCAGTTTAGCTCAAATGAAAAATAAACTTCAAAATCCAAAATAAACATGAATTACTTAGATGAAATTTTATTTCTAATTTTTTTTAACTGCAGGTGTTTGTCTGTTTGATTTAAAGTTGGCAAATCAATAACTGTATAACTCTGAAATTTGCCAAGTGTCAAACGGGTCGGATAAAAGCAAGTTTTTTCATCGAATACAGCAGGAATTGACAGCAGGAGTTCTTTGGCCATAAGTAATTCAGATCATAAATTGCTTAGACTCCAAAAATTGTTTCTAATTTTATTAGTTCGGAATTATAAATTATAGAAGTGATTTTAGAATTATATAACGCATTTTCTGCCTGATTGTAAATGAGAACAATTATTATTATTTTACTGCAATACAATAATTATCGGTTATTCAATTTGTTTTGACACGATTAGTCTTTTATCTTCCTGCATTTTAAATTTAAAGTATGAAAACTGGAAAAGTTACAGTTACCATTCATACTTATTGTCTGACAGAATTCCCATATAATCTAGTTAACAACATCTCTTTACATATCCTCACGAATCTCTTACAGTCGTTTACCGAATTTGTCGACATTATGTTTCTTCAAAACGATTCATGGTCATCTCTCTTTCAATTTTTTGTGTTTTCCTTCTAGAATTTGTCCAAATTTCGTTGAATAAAGTTCTTGAATTAATATAATTAATGTCATAACGATATAAAAAAAAATTAATCTTCAATAAATTTGACCGGAAAGCCGCCTCAGTATATTTGGTCTATAGTTAAAAAATTGATAATGACGCCTCCATTCAATAGTCCATTTGCTGACAGCGCTGTTTATGAGTCTATCTGCGTTTAACGCCGAGTATGAGCCTATCTGCGTACAGCACCGAGTAAGAGACTATCTGCTATGCTTATGCACAGCAGATAGCACACAGATATCACACGGCACCGAGTAAGAAACTATCTGCTATGCTTATGCACAACAGATAGTACGCAGATATCACACGACGCTGTACGCAGATAGGCTCATACTCGGCGCTAAACGCAATTAGACTCATACAAAGTGCTGCCAGCAAATAGACTCATATTGAATAGAGGTTATTCACAAAATACGACATACTTTTGAGTGTATGAAGGTGTTCAGGAAAATATCATGGTTTATTACGCTAGGGAGGGAGGGAGGTCCAATATCTTCATCACGTGATACAGTCTTCTTTAACAAAACTAAGTTTCAATATATTACTCCTTCATAAAGGAAGCTTTGTAACGATCAAAATTTTCGAAAAATGAGGTTTTTTAAAAAGTGGTTTGGTGTGTGTATGTGTTTATGTCCACAATTCTTTTTTAAACATAACTTGCAAACGAGTTGAGCTTGGGTCACGAAATTTGGAGGAATTTTAGTCTGATATAGTGCCCATTTATCAATTTTTGAGCCGGATCAGATGAAAAGAAATTTTTTTTAAATTACATTTCTTCCATATCGGATGGTATTGATGGAAACATTTACATTGACGTGTTTGTCACTTTTCCAAGAGAGAGACCCCCCCCCCCCCCGACATATCAGAACAAATGTGTCCGTAGTATGCCTGTCTCTCTTGGACTAGGTTAAATATTTAAATTTTATGCAGCCCAAGTTTTCAGAAAAAACCTGCCGCAGGCCGGGTTCGAACCGGGAACTTCCTATTTCATGTAGGATGCGTTACCGATTACGCCACCACCGCGGCTAACCGTGATAACCTGGACTAGTTGTAGTATTACATTGCTCTTTGTATGTTGAATCACATTTTTTCCATATCAGATGGTAATGATGGAAACTTTTACATTGACATGTTCGTCAGTTTTTCAAGTCGAACCCGGGCTGCGGTAGTTTTTTCTGAAAACTTGGGCTGGATAAAATTCAAATATTTAACCTAGGCGATGAGAGACAGGCATACTACGGACCATTTGTTCCGATATGTCTCTCTTGGAAAAGTGACGAACACATCAATGTAAATGTTTTCATCATTACCATCCGATATGGAAGAAATGTAATTTACCAGCATGCAAAAAGCAATGTAATACAACTAGTCCAGGTTTTCACTGAAGATCTATCGACAGCCACGGTGCCGTAATCGGTAACGTATCCTACATAAAATAGGAAGTTCCCGGTTTGAACCCGGGCTGCGGCAGTTTTTTTCTGAAAACTTGGACTGGAAAAAAATTTAAATATTGTTTTATTTTATATTTTGCTCAAAGATAGTTTTAAATATTATTTTTTTATCTTTTAGTAAATAAATTTTATTATACATTATTTGATTAATAATTTTTTAAGTGTAATAAATCAAATAAATCAAACCGACGCTGGTACAACTTTGTCAATATCGTTGTTTTGGCAGGTCGATCGCAGGGGTTTAGCCATCTTAAATGCGGTTAGTACTTAGATGGGTGACCGCTACGAGTTGTATAGCCTCGTGTTTTCGCAGATTAGTACTTGACGAGTGAGAGGCTTGGACGCCGAGGGTGGGTGGTGTAATGTTGCATTTTTTACAACACACAATTGTCGATCTCTCGTCGTGTCAGATATTAAGAATTTATTATTATTTAATAAATTATAAATTTCGTTATTGGGCTTCGATAGCTGACCGGTGCTCCAAGACTCGTTTCGATAATTTAGCTATTTTATTTCTTATGACTGATACGCCCTTTTTTTTCTATTTTTTTATCATGTATTTTCTCAGATATCGTCATCGTGGGACATTGAGGGACATCGAGGATTGAAGAATAGACTCGACGAACTTGATCGTTCTCACTCGTCGCTATGGCAGGAGATTTGAATCCACGCGCCAACATCCGCCATCTTACGTCGCAGCCAATCCGGAACCACCGCCAGCCTACCATCGCACCCTTGTCAGGACCACCTACGCTGAGATGCCGAGGATCTGTATTGTGTTAATTGCTACAGGATCCTGAGAGACATATTATATGTTTACAATCTCAGAGCAAGAATCTTATTATTGTCGGATGAGCCTGAAGATTTGTATAGTATTTTAAAGTATTGTCGGAGGGTAAGGACCTCGATCTTAACTTAATTTGGCGAAGCTGTACTATTTTAAATTTGAACCTTGGCGCCATCTGGCATCTAAAGTCTTCGTCATAGCCCGTCGATTTCCTGTATTGTTTTTTGTGTAACTGGCTTTCAGCCAATCACGTACGTAGTCGCCGAGCCTAGCGGAAAGTTAAGCCTAGACATACTCGGTCTCGACCACGCTCTGCCTCTTTTCCGTGTTAGCTATCGAAGCAGAAGTTTCAAATTGGAATACCGTTGCCAAATTTATTGTCCCGTGAGAGTTCAGTCGAGAATTGATTTGGAGAATTTACCTGGGATATAACCTGAGGAATATATAACGACGAGGGATCGTCTATCTTTCTGGAGAGAGGAATACTAGTTGTAAAGCTGTCAGCCTGGTATGTGCGTCAATATTTGAGGTTAGTTTCTTACACGTTTACGAATATATCAGATTGTTCCCTTAATTTTTTGAATTTGACTTTAGAGTTTCCCCTTTTGATTATGGGCCAAAGAGTCCCAGTTTTGTATTTTATGTGCCCATAAATTCCTAGTATAAGTTTCGGTCGAAGAGGCCACAATTTTGCCGTCTAGCGTGAATACCAACTCTGATTCGTGAACACGTGCTCGCCTACTTCTAAGAACAGTTTATTGTACAGAATCTGAGAACAGTTTATTGTATAGAATCTTGATTTCCATCAAACACTGAAATTTAGAATATTTGTTGAATGTTTTAAGAATCCCTTTTGTTAACTTAGTCGTTTTGAAATCTAATAATGAACATATGAAATTTCGCAAATCAGAATCTTTTTGTTATTTCGTGACTTTGTAATTGTTAAATTGACAACTATCAGATTTCAACTACTAGATTTAAATAAACCGTTGTCAACTGTTCTATTTTAATCGCTGTGTTATTTATTTTTCGTCGCAACCTGTTTCAAATTTCAGCAAACTACCCCCTTTACCAAATTTTCTATTGAGCTAACCGAATGGGTAAATTCCACAACATCGTGCTTCTGACTCAATATAAGTTTTGTTGAATTTCAGTTTTCATCAATTCTATTTGCTGTTTTTTGCCCCTTAGAATTTTATTTAGTATTCGTCAATTCTAATTGCTGGTTTTTGCGCCTTAGAATTTTATCTCGTATTTCAATTCTAATTGCTGGTTTTTTCCCCTTAGAATTTTATCTCGTATTTCAATTCTAATTGCTGGTTTTTGCTCCTTAGAATTTTATCTTGTCTTTTAAGAATAGTCTCACTAATTTTGTTTTATCGTATGAGAATAGTCTCACCAATTTTGTCTCTCTTGTGTAACTGGCCCAAGAAAGACCTGGCGCCCAGGCATTTTGAATATTATTAATCGTTTATCTTTTTTTACACTGAGAAACGTGGTGCCGAAGGGTTTAATTAATGATTAGAAATTAATTGTATCACAGTGGTGTATGCAGTCGATAATGTCGAATGTCTTCATTCAAATTCGACTGTCGATAAACCGACTGTACTCGGGAAAGGTTTTCTACAGTTTTCCTTTCCCCTGGCGGAAAGTCCATGCAAATGCGACTACTTCCAATAAAGTCGGATGCAGCCGCTGAGGATTTAGGATTATAGATAGGGACCCGTGAGTTTAATTCCGTCTCACACTTATCTAGAGGTTCAATGGAGAATTGAGGAATTTGAGTAATGGGATAATGGGTGGACCAAAGAGTAGCGTGTCTGACGTTCTCCCATGAAGAAGGGGGTTTTCGATATGCTCCTATCGCCACCTCTATTAAATACATGTTACCAAAATATTTTTCTTTCTCTCACACACCATACTTTGTTGTATCATTCACGCCCGTTAGACCAAAATTGCAGTGGATCGATTGCAGCGCCAGTAATGATTCTAACCTCCCAGCTGTCATTGTTAGCGTCATTTACTGTACAGTCCAGATTTATTCTTCAGAAAAGTCAAGTGGCGATGAATTGAAATGCACGCCGCCGGAAATGCGTGCAAAAGCTGAAGAAATCTGTGGTGATTTGTTACCGAAGTAATCTAAAGATGTATACGAGGAAGCATATCATATAAGTTCGCGGAATTGATAACGGCAAATGAAGCTATCACCTCGGAGAACTGCTTAAAAGTATATTTTAAGGAACTCATGCAGAAGTACAAACCATCTACCATATGGTCTTCCTACTCGAAACTATCCAAATTCATGAAAAAATCTCAATCGGGAATTATAAAGACTTGACTGCGCTCCTTAGTCAAAATTCGCGTGGATACAAAGGCAAAATAGCCAAAGTCTTCACTTCTGAACAGATCAACACATTCTTGCAAACTGCCCCGGATGAAACTTATCTAGCAATGAAGGTAAAAGACAAGTACACACAATATATTTTTAAAATATTAATAAACATGAATTAGAAAAAATAATATACAAATAAAAAATAACCTTTTTTCCTCTTTTTATTTATTTATATTTCTTTTATTTGAATGGGGACATTAAAGAGTATGTTTTCCAAATTTGATCGTTAGATTCCTGTTTTTTAACCCTAGACAGTCACACCTCTTTTTTCGAACGAGACCGTCACACTGGGTCACTATGACCTGAGTCAATTTTTGATGAGCTGCAGTTTAAAAACTAACATTTTTATTGAATTCAAAAAAATCCTGGGATGAAATTTAAATATTGTAGACTGTATTATCATTAAGATAAAATAACAATTAAAGTGGCATTATGTTTTAAAAAATTCTTGAAAAAGTCCAATTTTTCAAAAAAAAATTTTTCATGAGAACCATTTTAAATTATTATTTTTTAAATTCTCTTTGCTAGAAATTTAGGATGATACAGTTTCAGAAGAAAAAAAGTTTCAGGGTCATACTAACCGAGTGTGACTGTCTAGGGTTAAAAGAGAAAAAAATATTTATTGATTATCAGGTTATTCTCATCTTCGGTCTCATTAATTGTTGTCGCAAGATGGAAATTTACTTGGGTCAAGTAAATCATATATAAAGGCAAGGAGAGCTCTTCGAAGTCATCGTCTTGGATACAAAAAACAAAGTACCGAGGAGGTTCGTCATCGATCCAGAATTCGTATCAATCGTTAAAAAATACCAAACCCTTCGTCCTCTAGAAGCAGAAAGAGGCAACTTTTTCCTACAGTATCATAATGGAAAATGCTCTGTTCAAGTTATCGCCATAAACACAGTCGGCAGCATGACTAAAAAAATAGCACGATTTTTGAACTTGGATGATCCAGTGGAATATATAGGACATTTATTCAGAAGGATATCAGCTGCGGTGTATGCAGACACTGGAGCTACAACAATGGATTTGCAGCGTCACAGAGGCTGGAAGTCGGCAACAGTCGCCCAAAGCGAGGGGCCATTCACTCTCGAATCACCCACTTTTAACAACTTTTAACGTCTGGAATCACAGAGGATTTCAGAGGAATCTAGAGGAATCATTTCGGGAAAAAATGAAACTTTAGGAATCAATTGAATTTAAATAGTGTGGCCAACCGCCGAAATTGGCTACAATAAAAGGGAAATTTGGGGATCGAGACGCTGAGAAAAGTGCAGTCAAACGAGTCAATATTTGGAAATGGTCGCTTTATTGTAAGACTTGCAGAGGGGCTTCTGACCAGCGACGGCTTCGAAGGAAACGGCGACGTTGGCGAACTCCGGCTGTCGAGAGCGGGTGGGACGTGTTCTCCAGGAACCTGGTGGTCTCCTCTGGGCACAGCACACACACATAGAAAAGTATCTCGGAACGAGAGAGGCAATAAAGCTGTCTAGTTGCAGGACGGCAAAGAACTGAGAGCTGGCGATCGGCAGTCGACGACCTGCTAACCTAGTTCGGGATTCGTCGACTCCGATCGCCAAACCTCGGGCCTCACCCCTTCCGAACTAGGTTCGTGCCGGAAGGAGTAAGGGCCCTACTGTAACTTTACGTTACACCCCCTCCCTCCAGTGCGGGACGGGAGGTACACCCTTAAAAATCTTTATTCTCTGGACTCAGCAGGAGTTCCTCCTCATCCATGTCAAGGACTAGGACGTCGTCATCCTCTGAGCCCAAATCTACTTCTAATTCTTTTTCTATTTTTTCCTGATTATTATTATTCTCTTTTGTAAAATCTTTTTCTTTTTCCCTTTCGTAATCGTTAATATTTATTTCTAAAATTTCAGAAAATTCAAAGTTGATTTTCTCCCAACTTGATTTTTTATATCTTTTCCCATTTTTATCCTGTTTTGTGTGTCCTGACTTGCTGACCTCGTCCCGATCCTCACAGTACTCATCGTGGAACAAGTACAGATCTTTTGGTATCTTCCTGCCGCAAAACCTGCATTTCCACGATTCAATTGTAGTCATTATCTGTAACAAATAAATCAAACCGACCTATTCGGCCTCTTAGCAAAAAATAAATAAAATATAAGTCTAACTTATTGATAACGAATGAAACAATTCGTTTAATTGTTTCTCATTCGATCGACAATTCGTTTATAAGGTTAAGGCTGACTAATTTCAATTTTCAAAGAGATCTACGAAGTTCTTCTTTTTCTTGTCTCCTTCCGTCTGCAATTGTGACTGCTGGAAGTTGAAAAAGAACTTATGCTAAATTTCTTAATTCTGTTCAGGACCATAAAATAAACTGAAGCATTGTAAAAGGAATTTAATTTTATTCTTAGTTACTTATGCGAGTTCGACGATGAGAAGAGAGCAAATAACAAACAAAAGAATACAACTGATAATAACTAAAAGGAAATAGACATGAGTTTCTTTTTTCCCTTCCTTATCCTTTGGCTTTCCCCCTTTCCTAATTTCTAACATCTCTTCTTCCTTCCACCAGTCCCTCTCTTTTCCTCGAGTTTTACAATCTTTTTTTCTTGATTTCTTCATCTGTTCTTAAAAAGTTTAACACTTTCTTTAAGTCGGCAAGTTCCAACTTCTTATTTTCTAATTTCTCTGCCCTTCTTTCCAATTCTAAGTTTTCTTCTTTTATTTCTTCCTTCAATCTCTCTAAGTCTCTCTGGATCTTTCTTTTAGTAGCCCGAACAACCGAATCTCGCGCTTCTTCAAATCTTCTTAAACTCTCCGCCATTCTCTGAAACAAAGGAAAACATTCCTGTCCAAATCTGTCCTAAAATAAACTTTCTTATTCGTGAAAATAAGAAGTTTCAACTTCAATAGTCTGTTTTGTATTTCATCGTTCAGTTTCCAACGTTATCTGCTTAAATCTAAATAATTTAATTTTTCTTAGAACTTATGTTAGACGGTTCCAAGGACTGTATGCAGATCAAAATTAGAATATATTTTACTTTTCTTAAGTATTTTGTCTTTTAATTTGTCCTTACAAATTATGAATTCAATAAATTTAAAAACGTAATTAAAGTTTATGCGATTTTATTTATTTGGGTGAAAAATCATTTACTGAGACTAATTCTATTTAACATTTTAATCACTCAATATCTAATTTTTTTAAATCCTTCTTCTCTCCTTTTCTACTAATATCCCTAATTATTGCATCTAATTACTTCTTCTTTTTTCCTTTACTTCTCCCCATTCCTTAATGTTTTGTTCTTTTTCTTCTTCAGTCAAATTTCATGTTTCAATCCTTATTTTGAACTGGATTTCCTGCCTTTCCCAATCCTTTGTTTTTGATTCTTCTTTTTTCTTCTCTTCTAATTTCTTCATCCTTAGAACCTCCATTTTTAATGTGTCCTCTCTCGTTTGTTCCACTATCTCAATTTATTTCTTGATCTTAATCTTCTCCATATTTTTTTCTTCTTGAAGTTTCATTTTGTAATCTTCGATTCTTTTTTCTTCTATTGTTCTTTCCTCCTTCCTTTTCTTAACTATTTCGAGTTCTTTCTCCCAAAATTTCTTCTCTTTTTCTTCTGTGTCTTCTTTTTCAACCTTTATTCCTTCCACTAATTCTTCCGTTTCCTCTTTTACTAATTCTAGGACTTTTTTCAGATTGCAAAATTCAATCTTTTTTCCTAATAATTTTTCTTTTTCATCTACTGCAGTAATTTCCCTTTTTATTTCTTCTCTTCTTTCCATAACTTCCCTTGTCTCTTTTTCTATTTCTTTATTCAATTTTATTAGGTCTTCCTTCATTTTTTTAATGTTACTGGCGATAAGTTCCTTCTTCATTTTCTAAAAATTCCGCAACATTCTCTCTTCTTCTTGCTTCGCTAAACTTTTGGCCATGATCTGAAACGAAAGAGATATCTTGTCCTAATTTGTCTTAAATAAACATTCTTATTCGTCAAAATAAGAAGTTTCGTTATATTTAATCTGTCATCTAATATATATATATATATATATATATATATTTCAAATTATTTATTGTTATTTTCTGAATTGTTATTATCGGGTATAAATTTTTTTCAAATCGTTTATATTCCAATTTCCTATCGACCTTCCGCGAATTTTTGCTAATTCATAAATTGTTGGAGATAATTTCACAATAACTTTGTATGGGCCATCAAAATCTTCATTCAATTTTCTAGCTATTTTCGCGTCTTTATTCGATAGAGTTTTGTCCCTTTTTAGAACTAAATCGACAATTTCGAATTCGAAAATTCTTCTTCGCAAATTATATTGAATTGTCTGTTTAGTGTTCGCTGTATCTAAATTTTTCTGTACTTTCTCTTTGATGATTTCCAATTTTCTTAAACTATCCGTCCATTTATCCAGATCTTGAAATTCTATTTCATCCGAATTTTCTAAATCTTTCTTTAATGTTTGTAAAGGTTCTAATTCTTTACCAAATTCAAAAAAGCGGGTTTAAAATTTGTTGATGAGTGTTCACTCGTATTAAGGGAAAATTGCGAATCTTCAAGGTCTTTGTCCCATTCACCGTGGTCTTTTTCTAAATAAGCTTTTATCGTAGTTGTTATTGATCTATTATATCTCTCAGTAGGGTTCGCCTGTGGATAACATTTCGGCGTTGTCAGAAGTTTAATACCAAATTTCTGGGCGAGTTCCCTAATCGTCTTATTAACGAACTCGGTACCATTATCTGATAACAAAAATCTGGGGGTACCCCACTTTGAAATTATTTTTCTGTGGAACTCTTTCTCAATTGTCGGTCCGTTTGCCTTCTTAATTGGAATGATTTCCACGCATTTAGTAAACCGATCCACAAAAACTAAGATATATCTATTTTTTGATTTCGAACTCGGAAGTGGTCCCATGATATCGGTAGCGACCACTATTCAAGGTTCCTCAATAATTCGTTTGCCCATTAACCCTATTTTCTTTTGATTGCTAGGTTTTGTTCTTAAGCAGATTTCACATTTTTGGATATATTGTAAAATTTCTAAGTACATTCCAGGCCAAAAATAATTCTCTGAAATTTTCGCGTACGTTTTCTCTATTCCTTGATGGCCAGATTGTTTATTATCATGATTTTCATATAAAACTTGTTCTCGCAGATTCTTGGAGATTACTAATTTCCATTGATTAGTTTCGGGTACAAAGATGATTTTAAAGGGTCAGGTCTATAAAAGTATAATTGATTATCTCTAATTCGCCATTTTTCGTGTTCTTCAGGTTTCTTTTTAACCTGTCTAAATTTAGTTTTGTACCATTCATCGTTTTCATCTAAGAACGCTTTGCTTTCGCTTTCTACGCTACTCGCTAAAATAAAAGCTACCGATTTTTCCGTTTCATTCGTTCTAAATAATGCGTCTGGAACTACATTCGTACTACTTTTCCGGTATAAAACTTCGTAATCGTATTCGATTAATTCCAGAGCCCATCTTGCTAAACGACCTGTAGGATTTTTTAAATTGTGAATCCATTTTAAAGCAATGTTGTCCGTCACCACGTTAAATTTATACCCTTCTAAATAAGGTCTAAATTTTCTAATCGCCCAAACAACCGCTAAGCATTCTTTCTCACACGCTGAATATTTTCTTTCGGCTCCAATTAAGCCTCTACTGGCATATGCTATCACATGTTGATCCCCTTCAATTATTTGAGCGAGTGCAGCACCTAAGCCTGTATCACTCGCATCGGTTTCCAACTGGAAAGGATATCTGAAATCAGGGCAAGCCAGGATAGAAGCTGTCGTCAACAACTCCTTTATCGTTTCCATAGCTTTTTCCTGTTTGTCAGTCCATTCCCAGTTTCTATCTTTCTTCAACAATTTATTTGAGGGTTCAACTATTTCCGAGAAATGTGGCATAAATCGCCTGTACCACGAAGCCATTCCTATCAAGCGTTGCAATTGTTTAGTTGTCTTTGGACGCGGGAAATCTAAAACTGGCTTTATCTTATCTTCGTCAATTTGTAAGCCTTTATTATTTACCAAAAATCCTAGGTATTTAACTTCAGAGCAGCCAAATTCTCATTTATCTGGACTGATCGTTAAACTAGCCTCATTTAATCTATCCAATACTAAGTTTAGATAATGCATGTGCTCTTCAAAAGTTTCCGTAACTATTATAATTAGATAACTAAAGTTTCCGTAACTATTATATCTAGATAACAAAATACATTTGGTTTCAAATCAGGAGTAATTATTTTATCCACAAGATGCTGAAACGTCACTGGTACATTGTATAAACCAAAGGGCATACGTATAAACCGAAACATACCTTTTCCGGGGACTATGAAAGTTGTAATTTCACGAGAATTCAAATCCAAAGGTATTTGGTTATAAGCTGAATGTAGGTCTATTTTCGAAATATATTTTGCCGATCTTAAGGTGTCACAAGCATTTCCGCCATTATCGGCACCGGATATAAATCTATTTTAATAACATTGTTTACCTTTCTAAAATCTAAGCAAAACCTATATTTCCCATTCGGCTTTTTAATTATCACAATCAGATTTGACCAATCGCTGCTACATGGTTCAATTATCCCTTCTTCTAACATCCTGTCTATTTCTTCACACATGATTTCTTTAATTTTGGGAGAGGCATGATAATATCTTTGTTTATAGAATCATGTCCCTGAACATCGATTTTATGCTCTGTTAAGTTTGTTACTTTTAATCGTTTACCCATTTCCGTTATTTTATTTTTAAGTAAGTTGTTCATTTTCTCTTGTTCTGATTCTGTTAACTCTATGATACCCTCGCATATCTCTGATTCGGAAAGTATCGGTTCCCTAATTAATACCGGTTTTCCTACCATGTTATTATTAATAATGGCATTATTTTTAAAATTAATCCAATTCATTTTGTTTTGATTTTGGATACTCTCTACTATGGATTGAGTATTACTGAATTTTGTTTTATTTTCTATATTTATTTTATTATTTAAAAATGTATTTTCGCTTTTATATTTTTTATTACAATAAATTCTCGAATTATATTCTTCCTTAAGTTTATTTTTCCCTATACTATCGTTAGGTTTGTTGCATGCATGTTTCGTATTTAGACCGTTTGTCTTACAAGTTCGCTCACACATTTTGTTTTCAAAGGTTTCTGAATCCAACGTTTGAAATCTATTCTGCACTTTGATTGCCGTCAGCTGTGGAATCAGTGCCTGGGATGAGTTCTTGTCGTTCGCTCTTTGAGGGGGGTTTGACGATAGAAAGGATGGAACATCATTCGAGAACGGAGGTAGCGAGTTCCTGATGTCTAGCGTACTATCGGTTACCCCCTCTCTACAATTACGCAACCTAAAAGTAGTACCAAATTTTACTCCCTGACGCCTATTACTTATTCTCTCCTTTTCTTTTTCTATATTCTGCTTCTCTTTCGCGTCTAATTGTTTTCTGTTTCTATCCTTATTCACGTTATTTCTCTTTTCCATATTCTTACGCGATTTCGTTTCCCTTTCTACACTTGACCAACCTGTCTGAATTCCAATTTCACAGGTATTCATTCTACTAATTTCTTTTCCTATCCTTTTTATTTTAATTAGTTCCGGATTTGCTTTAGGGTGAGATTTAATCGTATAATGAACCTCAGGCAATTCCGGAAGCCACCAATGGTTAATTTCATAATCCATCTTTAATCATATTTTCCTCAACATGTCTGTACCTATGATGCCCTTGGATCTTAATTTCGGAACTATTCTAAATAGTAATTCTTTAGTGACATGGCCTACTTTAACAGGAATGAGTACTTGGCCAATAATACTCACTTCCGCGCCATCAGCCACTAATAATTGATTTGAATCGGGTTTCTCTATTCTGTAGTTATAAATAAGTAAGTTATAAATTTTATAGTATTTAAAAAATTTTGGCCTACATAAGAGTGAGTCGCACAGGTATCGACTAACACTCTATAATACATATAAGTTTCGAAATTTAATTAAATTAAATCTTGTCTCGTCCTGGATATCTAAATCTGAATCTAATTTTTCTGGCGTTTTATTTACATTAGAGAATATATCCGCCCTTATAATCCTCCCTGACCGTTTCCCTGATTTTGAAAATGCCAGCATTCACGTTTAAAGTGACCTGGTTTACCACAAAAATACCAATTATTCTCTTTCTGATTATCACCAGATTGCTTATTCTCTTTTTCTCCAGAATTAGAATTCGCTACATTCTGTGCACTTGAATGCGCGTTCCCACTCTTTTGATTCGAATTAGTCTTTCCCGAATTTTGTTTTTTATTTGGGTACGCTTTTGAGTTACTTTCTTTTACATTCTCTTTAGGCGGAAACGTTATTGTCGGTTCGCCCTCTATCGCTCTTTGATTTTGATCTTGATTATTAAAATAACCTTTCCCTCTTGGATATAATAATTGTCTCATCATTGAAATTAACAGTCTACTTCTACCATTTTGAAATCGGCCTCGATAATTTCCTCGACCGCTGAACCCTCTAGTCTGTCCTGAATTATCTCTAAGATTTTGATTTTGCCTCTGAGTGTTACCGTGTTCATCATTATTCTGATTCTGATTATTATTTTGATTTTTATTTAAATCTTTATTTTCCGAAACTTTTAAAACTTGTCCTCTAATTTTTGATTTAACAATTTCAGTTTCAAATTCGTTTCCCAAATTTTATAATTCTTCGAAGTTCTCAAAATTGTTCCTTTTAATATACAATTTATATTCTAATCTCAAATTTTCATAAGTTCTTCCTAATTCCTATTTCAAACTTTTTCTGGGATGTAATTTTGCAAAAAGTTTCCTGATCTCTGTTAAAAATGAATGAATGTCTTTATCATGTTTTTGATTACAAAACTTTATTTTATTTAATATTTCCTCCGAAAATTTTTCATCTATATAAACTTTAATGAAATCTTTTTTAAAATCATTTATTGTATCCCAATTATGTCTTGTGACACGGCACCACTCAAGAGTTTCATCGGATAATACTGCATCCAAATTTTCTAGAATATCAAAATCAGTGATTTGATATCCTCGTTTAAATCTGTATAATTCGTCTAAAAATTGTACAGGACTATCATCTTTAGTATTTTTGAATTTAAATGGCCAATTAGACATTATTTGAAAAGGGGGTTTGAATCATTCCAAATGGAAAATGTGCTGCTGGAATATTCGCATTATTTTGGGTAGGGATATGCCTAATTTGGGGTTGTCTATCATCTGGCCATCTAATATTATCTATATTACTATTATTTTTTATAAGAGTAGATCTTTGATTTGATCTACGTAATCTTAAATTTCTGTTATCTCTTATTTCCTCATCAGAATTGTTATCCTCTATGTCCTCTCTGTCCTGTCTACTTTCACTTTTCCTATCGCGCTTTCCAGATTCGGGCCAACTAAACTCATTTTCAAATCTTTCTTCTTTTTCCCTTTTTCCAACTGGATTTTCCCTAATTCTATAATTTTCTGTCCCGAAATGCACTGTTTAATGTGCACTTCATTCATTATTAAATTACTGTCTATTTTCGTTTATTTTTTCGCGTCTATTTTCGCGTACATCAAACGAACTATGTGCCCTCGGATTTAATCTTTCTTGGACTACTTTTCCATGCTCTTTTTCTAGTATTTGACGCTTTTTCCTTGATTCCTCCCTTTCCTTACTTAAAAATTCGTCATAATCAACTAGCTCTTCTAAATTGTTTATTACTTGCGTATTTGTGTTTAAACAGGAATCTACTTCATAAGTTTGATTTCCCTTAGGACTGTTACTTTTTTCCTGCTCTAAAACTATTTTTATGATCGTTCCGATTCTACTCTGCCTATTTTCATAATTTACATTTCGAAATCTGTTATTCCTTTCTAAAATTTTTCTTCCCTGCGTTATTAATTCTTAGAGTTCAAGAATTCCTGCCTCTAAAAAACCTGAATCATTTTCATCATTCTCCCAATTTCTTGGGCCTAACGTGAAATTTGGCGGGACTCGGTCTGTTGCTGCGCTAAATTGTGAATTTGGCGGTAGTAGATTTGTGGGAAGGGAGGGTATGTCGAGTCGAATCTCGCGCGATTGACTCGGGTGGGGGTATTCAGCTGTTCTTGCTGCAGAGAGTTTCCGCTGCCTAGCGTTCTATTCGAACTTAAAGATCTGTATACATTTTGTGACAGATTTACTGGACTTGTTTGAATTTCATTATTTCCGGGAATTCTTATTTCTGATTCTAAATTTATTTGTCTATCTTCATCTACTATTCTTCTATTTTGCCTTGGTTCTAACATTTTAACTGTTTTAACTTTTCCCGATCTTAACTTCATGAATTTTTCCATTAATAAATTTATTATAAAAAATTTATTTAAATACTTTTATCAATTTTAATTTTCCTTTCCGAATAATTTTCTTCTAAACTTCTATCAAGTTCCTTTAAAAAATTCTTTAAATTTACTTCAGAACAGTTTTTCAAATACTGAAATAATTCCGAATTATTTTCCGGTGAATTTATCTTGCCTAGCAACAGCGTATTTCTTTTAAATCGTCGAAAAATGAACACAATATGAAACCACGCTCGGCCTTGAACTTGACCGAGAGTTACCCTACACAGGTGTTGCTTACTCGCGCCATACTTCGACGAAATTACGTAATCACGTCACTTTCATTTTTAAATTTCAACGTTCCTTTAACGAATTTTTCTCTAAATTTTCTCTTTTCCGGCCTATTTTATCAACGAAATTAATTTTTCTATTACTTTATTTACCGACCTGTAATTTCTTTATATATTCTTTTTCTTTCTCTTACATAAATTTAACCTTTATTCACGGTTTTCTTGCAATTTCCAATATCAATTTGAAAATTCCTATTTTAAACAGATCTGCAAAACAGATTTTTCCCTAACTCCGTAAAAATTTCGCGCACTTCTTACTCCAAAATATACCAAGCAAAAAATTGACACATCAATTCTATAAATTCTGTCATCTATCTCGTTTTCTTTCTCAGCACGAAAAAATTGAAAATTCTGAAAAATGTGGGTAATGTTGGGCGCCAATTTGTGGCCAACCGCCCGAAATTGTCTACAATAAAAGAGAAATTTGGAGATCGGGACGCTGAGAAAGGTGCAGTCAAACGAGTCAATATTTGGAAATGGTCGCTTTATTGTAAGACTTGCAGAGGGGCTTCTGACCAGCGACGGCTTCGAAGGAAACGGCGACGTTGGCGAACTCCGGCTGTCGAGAGCGGGTGGGACGTGTTCTCCAGGAACCTGGTGGTCTCCTCTGGGCACAGCACACACACATAGAAAAGTATCTCGGAATGAGAGAGGCAATAAAGCTGTCTAGTTGCAGGATGGCAAAGAACTGGGAGCTGGCGATCGGCAGTCGACGACCTGCTAACCTAGTTCGGGATTCGTCGACCCCGATCGCCAAACCTCGGGTTGATTCCTTAACAGGAATCAACGGAAGTCAGAAAGGAATCGAAGTATCATTGTCTCAAAAAGTTGCGCAGTGGATTGTGTTTCACACAGTTTCACACTTTAAAATTTTGATTACTTCATACATGAAATCAGTGTAGTTTACAAGGAAGCTGAGAATTAATCACTCAGGGTTAATGCTCCTCCTTTCGTCCCTCAGACGACCCTGTTGATAAATTCCATTTCACCTGACTCGACTAAACCTGACTCAAACTCAATTCCTGTATCGGACTCTAATAACCCGGATTTGAGCTTGAGGATCAAACCCAATTCTACCTCGCACCTAACCTTAAGTAAATCATTTTGCGAGTTGTGCCGCGTTACTCCACCAATTTTTCATAATAAATCGAGTCTGGGTGTGGACTTTTCCAAATCCCGGAACGTGATCAATTCTCTACATCACTCTTCTTCCGAGCCATCACTGAGGATCGAATTCGTGGAATCTTCGAGATAGGGGGTATCAAAATTTATTCATTAGTGGTAACGGGCTCCGATATAAGAATTCTAGGCTCTATAGGCGCTCAAGTAATTGAGTCAAAAGAATTTTAATTAGATCCTTCTACGGCGGGTCACGTCATGGTGGCTAACGGTACCATTGAAACCGTCACTGACGAGGCTTTGTTGCCGATAACTTTCTCCGGGACTACTCAATTGATGAATGTTACAATCAACCCTGGTCTAACTAATGCTTGCATTCTGGGTATGGATTTTGCGGAAAAGTTTGGAATCGTGATTCACGCGAAAAACCAGCATTTATGGCGGGCTGACGAGCCAATCATAAAATTCGCTTTTGGTCCAGCGTATAAGCGATTCCAGATTTTGCTGTGGCATTGCATTGCTTTCAGAGGCGGAACAGCAGAAGTTAGACGATTTTCTCACACGAGTAATCGGGCCTCAACCCGAGTTTTTGCCAAGCGCTTAATTCGTCGAGTATGTGATCGACACGCAAGAGCATTTTCCTATTCGCCAGAAAAATCATTGTATGTCACCTAAAGTATATTCTGAATTCGTTAAAATCGGTAAACAGCTGCTGGAGCAGGGCCTCATTGAGCCTTCCACTAGCAAGTGGTGCAATCCAATGGCGATGGCTCGGAAGTCGGACGGTTCGTATAGACTTTCGTATCGACTCACAGTGGGGCGAAATCCCAAAAACCTGGTCAAAAGTCGAAAAATCAAGTTCGAAGAAGACGATTTTTGATGGTCAGAAAAGTTTTAGTAGTCCCTCTAGCGTTGTTTTTTACTCACGGAAAAATTCAGGTGTTTGCACTTCTCTTTGTATCTCATTCCTAAATAAAACGTCTTGCGTGCATCTCCGAGCATCAGCTAGGCTCGAAAAAAATGTCGGGATCAGAATAGCATAATCTGTTCAATTTCCAATCTATTTTGATTTACAAAAATGTACTGTTTTTGTTACGATACGGACCTTATCAATATCTATGTGCAGTTTTAATAGAATTTAACGAAAAATTATTATGATTACCTAATCTACAACAATTTATTGAAAGCGTTCTTTAAAAATTTAGAATATGTGATGCAATAACTAAAAAGTTCCCAAAGATTCCAACTAGTTATTTCCATCCACACATTTGGACTTCACTTGTGCAAAAAATATCAAAAAACTAACTGCAGATAGCTGCGAATTCGGCTAATGTGAGTGGTTTAGCGAAAAATTCTAAAAAGAGGCTCAGAGCGTGCTCCGAAGCTCACATAATATGCTGTGTATATGTTATCCCTATAATGCTGATCATATTTTTCAATGAAGTTGCCAATACCAAATTCATTAATAATATAATGAATAATAATAATTATTAATTATTAATAATTTATCGGCGGAAAAACGTTTTAAAGGTAGTTCCACCCCCTCAAAGTAGAGGGTGAAAATGCCGACTTTGCTGTTTCTCACATACCAAACATGATATTTGATTCGGTTTTTTTTTAAGTTTAATTTGGACGAGAAACGAGAAAAAAATTTTTCGAATTTTTACACATCCCCCCCCCGCTCCTAAGGGGGTGAACTACACCCTTTTGTCGATTTGAATTGGTTTTTTGTTAAAAATTTATTTACAATTCGTTGATATTTGGTTGGTTAGAAAAAACCAGCAAACATTTTTTCCCCAAAAATTTACGATCAGATTCGTGATGAGCGACCTCCAAAACCCCCCTGAATCAATTTTACAGCAAATTAGTTTTATTTCCGGAAATAAGTCCGCCACTTCATATCTGCCGTTCTGTTTTTGAAAAATTGAAAATCAGATTAGTAGTCAGAGACCTCAAAAGCCACGTATACTATTTTCAGAGCAAACCAGTTGTATTGTTTCAAAAGCCATCCACCATTCTAAATCTGCCATTGTGCTTTCTCTAAATTTAACATAAGATTCGTAATCAGCGACCTTGGAAGCCCCCCTATACTATTTTTAGAGTGAATAAATTGTATTTTTTTGAAAGTCGTCCGCCATTGTGAATCCACTATTTTTTTTGGCAAACTTAACATCAGATTCGTAATCAGCAACCTAACCTCCCCTCCTCCTATACAATTTTTAGAGCTGATCGCTTGTATTTTTACAAAACTTGTCCACCATTTTAAATCCGCCATTTTGGTTTTGTCAAATTTAACATCTGATTCGTAATCAGCAACCTTCAAAACCCCCTATACAATTTTTAGAACTAATCGATTGTATTTCTACAATACTTGTCTGCCATTTTAAATCCGTCATTTTGTTTTTAGCAGATTAAAAATTATATTCGTTATCAGCGAGCTTAAAAACACCCCTGTTCAATTTTTAGAGCGAATCAGTTGTATTTTCCCAAAAGTCCGCCATTTTCAATCCGCCATTATGTATTTGGCAAACTTGATATCAGATTCGTAATCAGCGACCTTAAAGACCCCCCTCTGCAATTTTCTGAGCGAATCGGTTGTATTTTTCCAAAAGTCGTCCACCATTTTGAATCCGCAATTCTGTTTTCGGTAAATTTAACATCAGATTCGTGATCAGCGACCTCGAAAAACCCCAGGTACCAACTTTTTCAGAAATCAGACGACATTTTCTACTTTTGACCAGGTTTTTGGGATTTTGCCCCACTGTGCGACTTTTGAAAAGTAAATGAAATTTCGGTTAAAGATGCTTTTCTAATTCCGTTCATGGCGGAGATCTTGGCCAAATTGAACTTGACGAAATACATTTCAACTCTTGATTTAAATAAAGCATATCATCAGATACTTCTCAGTAAAGAGATAACCGGGTTTTTTCATTCCGGAGATTGGCCTGGTCCAATTTACCCGCATGGCGTTCGGCCTATGTGAAGCTCCATCAGCTTTCCAGAGGCTGATGGACCAGGTGATCTCACCTGAGATGCCTCCACATGTTTTCTGTTATCTTGATGATATCGTCGTTTCGGAAAAATTCGAGGACTACTTATACTGGCTCGAATTAACTATAGACCGTTTATCTCAGGTGCAGGATGCGTGTGATCGCGTTCGCTGGCCGAATCCTTTCTTCTGCTGTGCGAAATTACTCCACCACACAGAAGGAGTGCCTGGCTGTCGTTTGAGCAATTAAAAAGCATCGATACTATCTGGATGGTTATCACTTCACGGTGATAAACGACCACAGTAGCTTGAAGTGGCTTCGCAATTTGCGCAACCGGACAGGTCGATTGGCTCGTTGGGCACTCGACCTCTTAGATTACTTCTTCGAAATAATTTACAGGAAAGGAGCCTTACATCATATTCCAGTTGCTCTGTCCCGAATGTTCGAAGACGAGGAGGTTGGTCGAGTTGCTGCCATCGAGTCCGTCAAATACCCTTGGTATACTCAACGTCGAGACGCGGTAATTAAGAGTCCGCATAAATACCGGGGTTGGAAAGTTGTAAATGGAAATCTGTGTAGATTACATGCGAATCCGCTTCTGGCAGACATCATGGATGACCAGGATGTGTGGAAGCTCGTGGTTCCTAAGGATCTTCAATTGCCCATAATCGAAGAGGTACATAACAATCCACAGGCTGGCCATTTTGATGGTAAGAAAACGTACGATCGTGCAACCATCAGGTACTACTAGCCTGGAATTCTCAAAGATGTTGAGGCATTCGTTCGGAATTGCCCAACTTGTCAAGTGAATAAACCTGAACAGGCTCAACCTCAAGGACTGATGACTTAAAGGATCGTCCAGGAACCTTGGACCAGTGTGGCAACGGATGTCATGGGTCAGTTTCCTTGGAGCGATCGAGGTTTCGAATATCTAGTTGTGTTCCAGGACATCTTCACAAAATGGATCGAGTCGGATCTTCTTAAGTTAGCCAACGCAGGTTCCTTCATCAAGTCGTTCCTGGCAAATGTCATCACTCGATTGGGGACTCCGGAAGTCCTCCTCTCAGACAGCGACACTGAATATAATAATAATGCCGTAAATCAATTAGCCGCCACTTTCGGAATTCACAGGTCATTTTCACTCAAAACATTAAGATTGACCCACTGACCGCATTTAATTGGTTTTGGTGACATATCTAGTCACGTAAGTTTATTTTTTTTGGGTTTATATTATCAATGACAATTTAACATAGAAGTGTTAACATGGATGATTTGAAGGGTGAACAGAGAGACTTTTCTTTAACTTTTCTTGCAATTGGAACTTTGGAGAGTTGATTCCTTAGTGACCCCCTGGGTCACCTCTTGGCCGGAGGGAGATGTAACGCCGTATTTCTTGCTGGCGTTACATTATCTAACTCACCTTACGGGTTGGGCGTATTGTGCCCTCACGACCTGACAACGAGAAATTGTAAATTCCATTTTACTGTAGAATCACCGAGTTGTTTACATGTTTTTGAGGTTAGGTATCTCTGACGGAACCCAAATCATCCAGAGTCACATTTGTATGTTTTATATAAGACCACTGACTCTAGTTTTTATTTTCATGCACTGTTCACTAACGATGGCCCAGAGCACGAGAGCCCTAGGCTCTCATCTGTAGCGGAACTGTCAAGTACTCTACGACTGCCAATAATAACCAGACGGTTGGAAAATGAAACGATAGCCGTCAGTGCAGCAACAAAGTTCTTTTTGCATGGTATTAAAAAAGATAAAATGAGAAGTGGTAACTATTTGGCGCAACAGTTACAGCTCATGCGCACGAAGCTGTTCGACTGACATTTTGTAGTTTCAGACCTGCTGATGAATAATATCGAGGTCCGAAGGTCGGAAAATGTAACGATAGCCGTTAGTGCAGTACCAAACTTCGTTTTTGTATGGTATTACAAAAGATAAAATGAGAAGCTGTAACTGTTTGGCGCAACTGTCATAGATCATGCCCACGAGGCTTTCCGACTGTCATTTTGTAGTTTCGGACCTGCTGATGAATAATATCGAGGTCCAAAGGTCGGAAAATGAAACGATAGCCGTCAGTGCAGCACCAAACTTCGTTTTTGTATGGTATTAAAAAAGATAAAATGAGAAGTGGTAACTGTTTGGCGCAACAGTCACAGATCATGCCCACTAGGCTGTCCGACTAAAACTTTGTAGTTTCGGACCTGCTGATGAATAATCTTGAGGTCCGAAGGTCGGAAAATGAAACGATAGCCGTCAGTGCAGCACCAAACTTCGTTTTTGTATGGTATTACAAAAGATAAAATGAGAAGTTGTAACTGTTTGACGCAACTGTCACAGATCATGCCCACGAGGCTGTCCGACTGACATTTGGTAGTTACGGACCAGCTGATTAATAATATCGAGGTCCGAAGTCCGGAAAACGAAACGATAGCCGTCAATGCAGCGCCAAAGTTTGTTTTTCCATGGTTTTAAATAAGACAAAATGAGAAGTGTTAACTGTTTGGCGCAAAAGTAACAGATTATGCCCACGAGGCTTTCCGACTGACACTTTGTAGTTTCGGACCTGTTGATGAATAATATCGAGGTCCGAAGGTCGGAAAATGAAACGATAGCCGTCAGTGCAGCACCAAACTTCGTTTTTGTATAGTATTACAAAAGATAAAATGAGAAGTTGTAACTGTTTGGCGCAACAGTCACCGATCATGCCCACCGGGCTGTCCGACTAAGATTTTGTAGTTTCGAACCTGCTGACGAAGAATATCGTGGTCCAAAGGTCCGAGAATGAAACGATAGCCATCAGTGCAGCACCACAGTTCGTATTTGCATGGTTTTAAAATGGATAAAATGAGAAGTGATAACTGTTTGGCGTAAAGCTCACAAGTCATCCACACTAGGCTGTCCGTCTGACATTTTGTAGCTTTGGACCCACTAACCAATAATATCGGGGTCTCGCGGTCGGAAAATATAACGGTAGTTGTCGGAACAGCACCGAAGTTCCATTTTACATAGCATGAAGAAAGAGAAGTGGTAACCGTTTGGCGCAACAGTCGCCGATTAGGCCCATTAGGCTTTTGACTGATATTTTGTAGTTTTAAACCTGCTGATCAATAATATTATTTCAAAAGCTCTAGAAATGGCTAGATAACCTCTGATGATGCACCAATATTGTTACTTTGCATACTCAAATAGCTTTCAGGAAAATCTAATTCAAAACTTTCAAGCGCAAAAAGGTCAGTTTAGTTTAGGTTTTGTTGTTCTCGTCTGTGAGCAGCGTCCATGATCACATTGTGTAGCGATGTTAAAGGATAACGAACATTATTTTCGTATCGAGCATAGCTAATGCACCACTCTCTCATCCTATCTTCATTTCTTTTAAAATAATTTTGAAGCATAGCAGCATCTTTGTTCCTGCTATCCAAATATGGTCCATGAATGTCGAGTATATATCCATTTGGTGACACTATCAGTGCAGGTTTCAATAAGTGGCGTCCTTTATGCACACAATATGACTGTCGCAAAGTGCGGAAGTTGCTACTCTTTTTGATGTAACTGTAAGTACCGTCAATGTACACGATAACTCTTAGAATATCTGGATTCAGATTGTTCAGCTCATTTGCAAACTCGGTCACATGTCGTTCGATATATTCGTCTGGCGTAATTGAATCAAAGCCAATATTGCCAGGTACGAATCGTAGCATCAAGGACTGTCTGACAGGGGCGACAGCAAGATTTACAGCTTGTCGGCTTGAATACTGAAACATCAACTTCAAGAAATCTTCGGTAAGTCCCTGTCGCAACTTGCACAAGAACATTAGGAGGTCCTTTTTTGTTCCATACCTATGCCCACCTTGGATCGCAAAGAGTTAAAAGTTCAACAAACTGTTCCTTTGTAATATGAGAAATACAGTCAAATTCTCCATCTGTAAAACTGTGTTCGTCATCAAATCTCGTTGAATTCATTGCCACGCTGCGAAGTCCCTGCAAAAAAAGATTAAGTTGCTGACCGTTTATAATGTAGGGCCTGTTAATTAAGCGTAAGCCAGGCAACAACAGCGACAAAATGAAGCCTCGATCATCTAAGTGATGTTGGCAAGATCTCACATCTACTGCAATATAAATATTCAGTGATACAAAAACGTTGACTCTGCATTCAACTTAAAGCCTGTGTATATCACGTACACCATTACAGATCACGCAACTATGATTTGCAGTTTGTGTCAATACGTTTAATCTTAGGCAAGAAGGATCACGCTCCATTAACAATATTTTATCAAGGATGGACTGATTGCAGTTAATGCATAGTCTCTTTTGCACAGTTACAATAAGTGCTGGTAAGTTGAATGCGTCACGTCGACGAATTGCAAATTCGCGGACAGCAGCATGTTCATCCCTATGTATTCGCGCCATTCGTTGTGGAGCAAAAACCCTTTTGCAAACAAAACAGGACAAACAGTTCCTAAACGCCATTGCGAAATGGTTCTATTGTACAAAAACTTATCCTTGCATTAAGAGAAATTGAAAAAAATTAGGAATTCTAATCCGCAATGCTGGTGGAATTTCTGAATAAATCTACGAATTCAAATTCTCAAATCTTAGTATCAAATATCAATTATCAGTAATAATCAACATCGTGCCTGAATGTTGCAGCGAGTAGAATAAATAAGCAACTCAATGGCAGTTTATTTTGACAAACAACTGATAAAAGGCGAAAAACAAAGAAGAAAACGAAAATTATTTCAAACGACGTAACTATGAGATATTCCTGAAGAGAAAACGTACTTAAGCACTCAAAACAATCAAAAAACTTATCTGAATTCTCAGGAGCAGTAATCGATCAAGTGAAAGATTGATTGATTACTTTGATTAAAATGACACAACTATTTGTAAAAAGTTTTGCGTGAATGCTATGGCAGAAAAGCAAAAGAAAGATTTGTTTATATTGAAAGATATATTCAGAGCATTGGCGCAAAAAACTATTAAACTGTCACAATTATTATTCAAAATAAATGTTGATAACGATAATAATAATAATCAACGTGAAAGAAAGTTGAATGATTGCAAATCAGATGAAAATAGGATTTTCCTGGAGCGAACACGCACTTAAATGGTAAGTTACAGTGATTAAACAAGTGGATGTTTGGTTGACTACTTTAATGAAAGTGACAGAACTGTATAGGAAAATAGGAAAATCCCATTTTCACCTCGTTTGCAATCTTTTTCAATTTCTTGTTTCTTATTCATGTTCGATCAGTTGTTAGTATAACTCTCTGCCAACGAATTGTTTATTCGTCTCGCTTTCTTCAACATTCTTTCACGTTGACTATTATTATTATCGTTATCAACATTTATTTATAATAATAATTGTGACAGTTTAGTAGTTTTTTGCACCAATGCTCTGAATATATCTTTGGATATAAAATAATCTTTTTTTTGTTTTACGCCATAGCATTCACGCAAAACTTTTTGCAAATAGTTGTGTCATTTTCATCAAAGTAATCCCTTCAGGAATATCTCATAGTTACGTCGGTTGAAATAATTTTCGTTTTCTTCTTTGTTTTTCGCCTTTTGATTATTACTGATAATTGACGTTTGATGCTAAGGTTTCATAATTTGAATTCGTAGATTTCTACTAACGAATTGTTTATTTGTCTCGCTTTTTTTAACATTGTTTCACGTTTATTATTATTATTATCGTTATAAACATTTATTTTGAATAATAATTGTGACAGTTTAATAGTTTTTTGCGTCAATGCTCTGAATATATCTTTGAATATAAAATAATCTTTCGTTTGTTTCTTTCCATAGCATTCACACAAAACTTTTTGCAAATAATTCTTTCATTTTCATCAAAGTAATCAATCAATCTTTCATTTGATCGATTACTGCTTCTTAGAATTCAAATGAGTTTCTTAACTGTTTTGAGTGCTTGAGTACGTTTTCTCTTCAGGAATATCTCATAGTTACGTCGTTTGAAATGATTTTCGTTTCCTTCTTTGTTTTTCGCCTTTTATCAGTTGTTTGGCATGATTTACTGCCACTGAGCTGCTTATTTATTCTACTCTTTGCAACATTCAGGCACGTTGTTGATTGTTACTGATAATTGATATTTGATACTAAGATTTCAGAATTTTAATTCGTAGATTTATTAAGAAATTCTATCAGCATTGCGGATTAGAATTCCTAATTTTTTTAAAATTTCTCTTAATACAAGGCTAAGTTTTTGCACAATAGAACCATTTTGCAATGGCGTTTTGGAACCGTTTGTCCTGTTATGTTTGCGAAAGGGTTTTTGCTCTAGAACGAATGGCGCGAATAGATAGGGATGAACATGCTGCTGTCCGTGAATTCGCAATTCGTCGACGTGACGCATTCAACTTACCAACACTTATCGTAACTGTGCAAACGAGACTATGCATTAACTGCAATCAGTTCATCCATAATGAAATATTGTTAATGGAGCCTAAAATGAAACATAATGACACAAACTGCGAATCATAGTTGCGTGATCTTTAATAGGGACTTCGCAGCGTCGCCATGAATTCAACGAGATTTGATGACGAATACAGTCTTACAGATGAAGAATTTCACTCTATTTCTCCTATTACAAAAGAACAGTTTGTTGAACTTTTAACTTTTTGTGATCCAGTACCCTGAGAAGGTAGCCATAGGTATGTAACAAAAATGGACCTCCTAATGTTCTTGTGCAAGTTGCGACAGGAACTTACCGATGATTTCTTG
>JBAGKK010059769.1:0-27918 GCA_037177015.1 Euceroptres primus
CCGCTGAGCTCCGAGTTCAGCTTTCCTCGTCCCCTCGGACCCCTTGCTCAAATTTGAATGTGTTAGTATGTATAAACTACTTCCTGGAAGACTGATTTCGCGCGGTACCGAACCGCGCGTTCAGTGAATTTTATAAAATAAAATATATATTTAAAATTATTTTTTTAATCCGTATTCGTTTGGGAAAAAATCAAGAGTTCAAAAAAAATTTATTAGGATTTCAATTACCTTTAGCAACTTTGCTAGAAAAAAATTTAAATTATGATAATTTTGTAATTTACAGATTCAATCCAAGAAAAACAGTATCGTTGGTTGGAATTTACTGTAAAGAATAATACGTTTCGTAGCAAACTAGTCAGGGAAGGTATTTACGATGAAAAAATGATTTTAGGACAAATTAAAATCATGGGTTTGGACATGAAAGCTGTATCTCGAGTTATAGTTGATGACAAAGAGATTAAGAAAGATCAGTTTGACTACAATAAAGAAAAATCCGTGAGTAACTGAATTTACAAATTCAAAAATCTATTTCAGTTTTTTAAATTTATGTTCCAGAAATTAAAATAATAAAATCTTTTAAACCTTTTTTTATATTTTTAATTTTAGAAAGAAGTTTTTAAATCTTCTAAAGAAATCAAATTAAGCAACAGTTATTATTTTCACTGACTGATAAAAATATTTTCTTTCCAGTATTTACGAATTGAAGATCTAAACTTGAATCTTAAAGAAAGTTTCACTTTATCCTGGATGGACTCTTGAACTACGTTTTCTACTTAAATAAATAAACAGTTTATTTTTAAATAATGAATAAATTTCATATGATAATATCCTATAGGAAATACAACTTCTGCAGCCATTTAATACTAATCAATGATAAATTGATTTATAAATTATAAAAAAAATGAAATTTAACATTTTTTTGTATTTTCTGGTTTTATAAAAAAAATACTTTTTAAATTTAAGATAATTAGAAATAACTAAGCGTTACAAATTTTAAATAAGACTTTCAAGTAGAAATCATTACTTGAAGTTTCAAATAACATATTTAAACACTTAAATCATCAAAAATGAAACATTTTTTATTTGAATCATGTTTTGATTGTACAGTAAACTTCCCGCTCTGATAAACGTAAATATATGGCACTAACGATAAACAATAAACATTACTTAATCTTTTTTTTTACACTTTGTTAGATTACGAAAATTGAATCTGTATAAAACTACTTTAGAGTATTCGAAAATGTCGACGAAATAACGAAGTTTATAATGCTTTTCTTCTAAAAAAATAATAATAATAGCGAAGATAATAATTCTCACCGACGTTTTTTCATGAGACTAAAATCGCTTTGGCATCAAGTAACTTAAAGTAACTGAAAGTAGAGCACAAAAGTCGGATTGTCGAAAAATATGCTTCCTTTGCCAGAAGTTTAAGCGTGTTCTCCATCACCTCGATCTATATGCAATGATCTTCGACCCTATTTTACATTCGTTTGTGAGTTGAAGCGTAGATTTCCATCTTTCGAATAAATTTGAAAACGACGAGCAGCTTGCACACATACTCACTTATTTATCTATAGGTATTATTTAGTTACAATACTAGGTAAATTTTCAACAAAGATAAAAAAATTGTACCGATTGCCTAGCCTAAAGAAAAATAAACTTTTAACTCTTCCTAAACATCGATTTTCATTTTTGCTTAAGAAAAAAAATTGAATGTTTTTTTTTCAGCAAACAAAAATGTTTCAGTAACAAATAGAAAAATAATTACGGAAAAAAAGAGAAGAATAATTCACTTAACTAATTTTTGTCAAAACAAATTTCTTCAATTCACGATATGCTTTTATCCGTTTACACCTAAGCAATATACATATATGAATAATATATATGAATATTAATTTTGTTACTCTTTCGTTATTGTCGATTCACATTTACTTAAGCCTATCTACATTCAACGCAAAAATGTTTTGCGTTTTTGTAATACTCACACATTAAGCTTATTATTAATATTTAATATTCTTTAATTACCTAGTGCAAAAAAGGTCATTTTGTAAACCTGAACACATTTCATAAACCTCATAATGTGCAGCTTCCTAATTTACGGTAGGACATAGTTTTACAAGTTTACTTCTGAATGGAAATAATCGAAATATTTATAGATTGTAATCCTAGTTTCGAAGTGTATTTGAAGTAAATATTTTTTAAGTCAAGCTTTGGTAAAGAGCTGAATAACAGTGAATAAATAAAAATAAGCACTTGGTAAATGTAGACACGTGGAGGAATTTTTACTCGATGATGATTACAATATGAAAAAATCTAATCTGTCTTCTAGTCTTAGTTTTTAGTTTGTTATAAAAGTCATGTTTCACTTAAAAAAGCTACAAACGTATTTAAAAATACTTTTTTAAAATTTGCGTATTAAAATTTTGATACGATATTATATTTCAAGACATTTATATATTTCGGTATATAAAAAGACTGTAAAATTTCTTTCGGAAATATTTTAAAGATTTTAATTTGTAGATGAAGTTTGAATTAGAAGATGCTTTATTATGGTTTATTGTACAATATACAAAATGATATATTGTTAAAATTCTTTGGGTGCAATTTTTTGTCTATCAGTTCATTTTATTATTTTTATTATGTACTTTGGTTTAACTTGAGTTGAAACCCTCCACGTGCTAATAATTGTGTGCACGTGCAATATTTGTTTTTTCATATCACTTTTCTAATTTAAGCTACGACTACTTATTGGTTTAACTTATTATGGCAAATATTGATGGCGCATGGCACAATAAGAGCTTTTTTTCTCTTTTCTATCATTACATACATGGTCATTCGATCCATCTTTATCGAAAATTTCCTTGATCTCAGAAAAAAAAAACAAAACGAGATCAGCACTTCTAACCAAATTTTTGCTAGCAACAACTTTAACTACTCACTCCACTTCTTGCGTTTAGTCGTTAACACTGAAACATAAATAAATACAAAATTATTTTCATTGAACAATTTAATCTTATTCTTCAAAAATCAACCTTTATCTTTTAGTTAGAATTTAAAAAATTATAAAGCCATATTTTCGAAAAGAAAGTTTTAACAAATAAAAATTTTAACTTATAAAACATTTTATATTTGATGATGGTTGGAGGAAAAGAATTTTTAATTCTTAAATATTTAAAAAATTAGAAGGAAAAAGAAATTTCAAAGAATCTTAAATGCGGAAAAATGTATCTACATATTTCTTTTTTTGATTAATTGAATAATTATTGTTCAATGTTTTTCAATTTGTAAACAAAAACTTAAAAGACATTTACGTATTTGTTAATAAATTTAATTTATAGTGAAATCATTAATTAATTTTGTGGAAAATATTAAATTGATACAAAATTATTTTTGCATTCTTTGAGATTCTTTCTCGGTATGTGTAGCCCCTTAAAAAGTTATTTATAAATTACACATCTCGACATGAAAACTGTGGAAATGATGCTGGCGTAGGCGACCTTATTTGATTAAATGCTGCAGTAATATGAACATAAAATTAGTGATAAAGAAGTAGAAGTTTGTTTTGCACTTTGAGGCTCTTAAAGATAAATTAAATCTTTATAAAAATACGTGCTTCTCTGCTTTTAGTAGTAGATATTAGATTATATTGAATTTTAATAAATTATTAACAATTTTTTCAAAGAATTTTTATAAAATAATTTATTAATCTTTGTAACCAATTCAATAAGTACCTGCATTAAAATATTGCTGATGTCTTTAATTATGTTGAACATTGGTTTTTCCTTTTCTAGTAAATTTCAAATTCTGAATGTTCTTAATTAACATCTGAAGTTTATTTTTCTAAATTATTTTCAACCAAAGTTTTATAAAAATTTTTCCAAATTAAATTTATAAAAAATTATTGAGGTTTAAAAACCAAGGGCTGTTTATAGAAAATAATTAACTAAGATTTATCTGGCAATAATTTATAAAGTACTTTACTTGAAAAAATACAACTATTTATTTCTTAAAATATCTAGTTTAAATTCTTAATATTTTTAAGTTTATTAACTAATGTGAAGATTTATTTTAAACAAAGTTCAGTGATTATTCGTTGTACAATTATTTATTCATCGATTCTCAGTAGAAAATTACTTAACCAACAAAAAGAACCATGTTTAATTAATATCTGAAATGTTTTGTTAAATTATTCTTAGAAAAAAAAACTCGATTAAAATGCCTATTTTTTTCATAATCTAGGTACATAAAATATGTCCAATTTTTACAAAATTGGAAGGATTTTGAATTTTATTTCATCTAAGAGAAAATTTAATTTTTATGGACTCGTTTCAAAAAGTGTTTGGATTTTTAAAATTATTGAAAATTATTTTTAAAAATTTCAATTTTCTTGCAAAAAAAAAGTAATTACAAAACTCGGCACTCGACACCAATAAGCTGAAAATGTCACTTTCTGTTGCAATCATTAATATTAGTCTTTAATTAAAATTCTAATATTACAGTAGCAGAAAAAATGCAAAATATACTATTTATTAATTACTAAACAAAAAAATGAAATTTTAAAGAAATTTTTCATAATTACAATAAAGAAGACATTTACTCACATTTTTATAATTTTTAAAATGAAAACGTAATTGTTAATTCCTCCTAAAGGAGTACTTTTTGCTTATAAGAATTCTGCAATAAAAAAAGTTAAAATCCATTTTAAACTAAAATATATAATATTAACAAAAAAAATTTAAATTTAAAAAATTTCGAATCTTGACATTTTAAGTGTTGAAGTGTTTTCAATTTTTGAAGCTACATTTTGAGTGCTAGGAAGCTTTCAGAGGCTCCAAAAAATTCTAGGATAATTTCCAAACCTTCCAGTATTACATAAAAATGAAATTTTCTCCTAGATAAAGTAAAATTCCTTTTGTCTTTCCTTTGAAAAAAATTTTAACATTTACATACATCTTATAACAAAATATACTGCAAATAAGAGCAATAAAATGGCATTATATTGCCAAATACAAACTAAACTATTAAGTAATACAATTAAACTACATCTTATAACAAATATAATCAATAACAAAATATTTTGCAAATAAAAGCAATGAAATCATATTACTATATTGCCAAATACAAACTAAACTATTTCTTTCAAAATAATTAGATATAAGCATGAATGAGTGTAATACAGATAATTGCCAAATAAAATAAAATAATTTTTTATCGCAAGTAAAAGTAATGAAATCACTAAAGTTTGCTAAATAAAATGAAATTTTTTATGCAAGAAAGAAAATAAAAACATCCAAAAAAATGCATAAAGAAAATTTTAGTGGGCCAATGTCCTTTTTTAAGTGACGTGTGTTTTTTTGGTTGTAGTTGCTATTATTGTCTTCAGAGTAAAAGGTCAGGCCCGCCAAAATTTTCTTTAGGAATTTTTTTTGGATGTTTTTATTTTTACTTTCTTGCACAAATTTTCTCCTACACTGTAAAAAATTTTGGAAATTTTCAAGACGAAATAGTATAGAATTTTTCGAAAAAAGGTCGGATATACGTTTTTCCGAGCAAAATCGGTAATAGGGAAATTACCTATTTTGCCATTTATACAATCTCCTAAAAGCTTTACGAAATATTTCCTAACTTTTCGGAAATTAGTCTATATATTCAGAAAATTTTTCAATATTCTTATATTGGAAAATTTTCCGAATATATTGACTAATTTCCGAAAAGTTAGGAAATATTTCGTAAAGCTTAGAAGATTGTATAATTAAATCTCGAACTACAATTCGGAATTATTTCCGAATGTATTAGGAAAAATGTAAAAATGTTCAGGTTATAGCTGGCAAACTTTTTCGGAAAAATTTCCGAAAAGTTTTTTACCGTGTAGATAAAGTTAAATTAGAAATCCACTCAAATTTATAAGGATTGGACATCTTCTATAGATTAAGAAACAAATTAACAGGATCGATTTTTCAAAAACTCTAAGAATAAAGAATTTTTTAAAGCAGATTATAAGAGATCAAAAATGAAACTTTTCTGTGATCGGCTGTTTTTGATTTCTAAATCCTTTTTTTCAACTCATCCCTTTCCACATCATCAAAAATAATTAAAAAATTACACAAAAATGTTACTTACGACGTAGTGAGAGTTTCAAGGATTTCTTCAGGGGTCTTTTTCATCTTCTTAAAGTTGGCCCAGTGACTCTTCGGCACCGTCCACTCCAAAAATATCTCAACATTTTTCTTAAGACAATCAAACTCGGAAATATCTTCACCCTTAACCGGTTCCTTCCCCGCAGAAATCAAAGAATCCTGAAGTACTTCATCAATCAGTCTTTTACCAAATCCCAGTTCATCCAATTTCTCCGGCTTAGAAATCCTCTTCAGCAAAACTGCCAATAGCAGCCTCATCTTCTCAATCGGCATCACTCTGTACTTAATTCGATTACTAAAGATCTCTACCTGATTCTCCTCATCCGGACTTACTTTAGCAGAGAGTCTACAAAATTTCTGATGATTCTCCAGCTCGCTTTTGATCCTGAAGAAGCTTTTGCACCTTCTACAACAATAAGGCTCGTTTCTTCCATGAATACACTTCATATGCTTCTTCCAATGAGGCAGTTGTGTGAATCCAGCATTGCATTCTTCACATTTAAAAGGTCTTTCCCCAGTGTGTCTCCTAGTATGAAGCTTCAAGGCTGTCGAATGAGCAAATGCCTGCCAGCAGACAAGACACCTAAAAGGTCTCTGACCCGAATGAGTTCTTTGATGAACTGTCAGCTGAGACTTTTGGGCAAACCTCTGACCACAAGTGGCACAGCCATGAGGTCTATCCTGAGCATGTGTTCTCATATGCTGAGGAAGATGTCCCTTCAGAGTCTTATTACAAATGGCACAAAGGAAAGATTTTACATCATGATGAAGACACTCCATATGCTTCTTCAGTGCATCTCTTCGTACAAATCCCCTTCCACAAATCTCACATTTATGATCTTTCTGTCCATTGTGTCTTTTCATATGCAGAGTCAAATTCGCAGCACAAGTAAATGTCCCCGAGCAAAGTGAACAATGATAAGGCTTCACCTGACTATGTGTTCTACGATGTTGCACCAGCTGACCACCTCTAGCAAAGCTCTTATCACACTCTGAGCATTTGTAGGGCTTAAACCCTGTATGTGTTCTCACATGGAGTTTCAGTCTCTCTTTCAAGGGAAATTCTTTACCACACTCATCACATTTATAAACAGGACCAGTTGCATGAGCAACTTTGTAGTGGTTTCTCAAGCCTCCACTTCCCTTGAACTTAGCATTGCAAATTACACAAGTGTACTTCTTTGGTTGTTTCTCTAGTGAATTATTCACCTTTTCCGATGAATCGAGGGTATTTAAAGGACTTGAAGCTTTGTTGTGATCCTCTTGCATCACGTTGTTATTTTCCTGCTCGAGAAGATAATTAGCTTGGATTATAGCATCGATCTTGTCCCTCAGGTCCATCTCGGAAGTTTCTTCACTCTTTGAATTATTTCTCTTCGTTTGGGGCTCTACTTCATCTTCGTCATCCAATTGGTTCTCTACTTCGGAATCATGTTGAAAAGCGTAAATCTCATCCTCCATGGTGGCTTCATCTAAATAATTTGAATCCTCACTCAAATCGTCAAAAGTTTCATCATCTTCCTTTCCTTTTTTGGACCTATTTTTTATTTCTTTCTTATCATTCCTCAGCTTCCCTATTCCATTGCTAACATTCTTCCCTTTGCCTTTTGCTTCGAATTCTCTTTTATCAGGACCTTCTAAATCAATATCTTTTCTATTGGGTTCCTTTTTATTAGATCCTTCCAGGATGATCTCATCTTCTTTAAGATTGCTCCATCTCTTCTTCTTGTGAAATTCCTCACAGCCATTGAGAGTCTCCAATTCATCAAACTGATTATAAAAATTAAACTCTGGAGAATTGAATCCCTGCTCATTTACTTGAGAGAAGCTTCGCAAAGCTTTCAAAGCATCTGTAGCACCAGAGTACGTGTAGTCTGCAGTCTCCTGGATCCGAGATTGTTCAACTGGCAACAATTCAGTCAGCTGAACCTCCTCCTGGGGCTGCTCAACCCCAGAAACTGTCTGCTGGGTGTTCGTCATTATCAAATTTGAAAATTTCTTCCTGGTAATTTCTCTGGATTACTAACAGACTCTTGGAGATTTAAGAGAGTTGAACGCACGACGGGTATGCTCGCAGAAGAACGAGCATACCCGATTGTCAAATCCTCTATTGTTATTTAGCCTCTTACCAAAAACAGGATATTTTCCTAAATTTCTTTTAACAAGTTACAAGTTTCTTTTCAGTTTTTAAGATCACTTTTCCCGAAGAGCACTTTTTATTAAGAATTTTGGTATCGTTTCAAAAAACAACACAATAAGACTTCTTCCAAGACAACCAGCTGTATCGAATCGACGGCTCACCTGGCAAGAATGCTCGCTTTATCTTCCTTTATCGGGTCCACATTGTTTATAGGTAACACGCATACAGACACTTGGATTGAGGTCGTTATCGCGTTCGCTTATCAGTTACCAGCGTTCTACAAGTGCTGCTTTTCACAGGCTCGTGATTTACCTTCGGGGGAAAAACTTTCAATTTTTGGATTTTCCGGATTAACCGGAAAGGGGAGTTTCGTTCTCGTGCAGGCGTCGGAATCACCGCTGCCGGAAGTGGCCGTTTCACGAGGAGGTACTGAACTCTCTGGCGTGTTCTTCGATCGACTGAGGATACGTCGACGAAGTCTTCGTCGGGTACGTTCCTGTTGTTCGGGCGATTGCGCGCTTTTTCCGCGCAAGCGCAATCATGGGTCGATAACAGCCGAGTTGATTACACTTTTCCAAATGCAACGAATCCCTTCCTCAGAGGGCCAAGCAGCTCACTCCAGACTCTGTCTCTCTTTTTTCTCACAGCTTTAGTTTTGTCCGTTCGTCGGTGACCTCTGACCTTTCCCTTTCCTAAAGGCGACCTTCTCTTATTGAAAGCCCGACCAGCATCTCGTAAGCGACCCTCGAGAATTCGTTTAGAAATTCAATGATCACCAGCGAATGACTAATAAACGCTTCTTTCCCTCCACGGTCATCCGGCATCGATGTCGCCCGGGAATTCCAATTCAGCTGTGAATCCGCCTTGTAATACGCTCCCTTATCAAGTAGAGGAGTTCGTCAGGATGAGACAATTTGACCCAGTAGGATTTTCTGATTTGAAATTGGAAATTGGTTCATTGGATTAACTTCCCTTTTTGGGAAGATTAACTTTGGAGCAAAGGAAACAATTCTTGGCAGAAGCAAATTGAATCAAAGTGGTACTCAAGGCTTATCTTTGGTACATTAATTATCTCGTCGAAATTCCTAGCGAGGCAGTCTTAAATTAAAGTCTATGTTGATAACTTTGGTACTTAATTTCATAGTCTTCTTTTGTTGATTTTTCTCAGCTATTTTATATTGCATAACCCTCTCTTTTTGCATTCTCTTTTTTTATTTTCCTTCCTTTTATAATATTTTCCTTTCTATAATATTATACTACTATATTTTTCCTTCTGTTCTTTTCTTTATCGTGGCAAGTTATGGCTTGACTAGACACTTTGCAAGGGTGTAAAAGCGCACTGTGTATATTCGAGGAAAATAGCTACATAATTGTGTCTAATTAAGCGGTTGTATTTTTTATGGGTGATATTTTTTTTGTTAAAGACAATGCCTCTGTAGTGGATTAATTAAGTTAGTTTTTTCGCTGTCAGAAGCCTTGGTTAGCAAAGGGGAGAGCCCATCACCAATCTGAAATAAATTAGAAATACCAAAGCCATTTTTTTGTGTTCAGAGTTCTACAGTCACCCAAGCTAGTTACATTTAGAATCTAGATATATATCTACAAGTAATAAATCATTTCAATGCTCGTATGATAAAAAAATCCTTGCAAGTTTCCGATGAAACGACAAATTTTATTATGTTAGAAGATAAACCATGTATAATTCGATTTTATGGTTGACAATTTTATTGTGGAAGAAGGATGATTTGCTTTTCTTGATGAGGTGAAGAAACATCATTGTTCATTGTAAATGTCTAATGAGGCTTGATAAGCTTTATAGATAAATAGAGTTCAGTGACCTTAAATGTGATTATTATTTTACACAAATGTAATGAACAGAACTTCACAAATATTTTGTGGAGTTCTGGAATCCATACTGTGTAAACTGAAAAGTCTATTGCCACAGCTTTATTTATATATTTCTGGAAATCTAAATAAAGTATATTATACTCAATATTTATAGGTTTTATTGTCTAGAAATAGAAGAAAAATAAACAATACGAATGATAATTCAATATAATGGTAATAAATAGTATGGAAATGAAATGTAAAAATAATTAATAATAATCAAATCTAATTACGGATTTTAGATAGAATAGTGAAAATGTGAACTTAAATTCTTTACTGTGACCTGGCTTCTTTTGAATTGGCTATTCTATTATTAATTAAATCGAATTTCGCATACACGCAACCAAACACCTCAGCAAAATTGTGCCGCGTCAAAGAATAATATATTCTCACGTTTGTTTATACTCTTGTAACTATCAACTATTAAGGATTTGTGATAAATACTTTAATTATTTAGTTTTTAATAATTAAATTTTAAATTTCTGAGAACGATTCATAATACATCAAAATATATCTAAACAGAAAAATAAATTATCACTTTCTAAAATTAACTGAGAATTTATGTAGTTATATTTTAAGGGTACATAATGATGTCACGAATTACCGACCGATTTTTTATTTATATTCAGCGGGTTTATTAAGAGAGAAATGCAAATATAATGTTGAAATTTAAGGAAATAATAAGGAATATATCAAGGAATCGATGTCTGGCGCGTTTCAATTTTAATTTTGAAAAAAATTATTTTTGAAAAATTTTCTTTTTCGAAATAAAAACTGAAAAGCACCAGACATCGATGCCTAAATATATTTTTTATTATTTCCCAAAATTTCAGAATTATATTTGCATTTCTCTCTTATTAAAGATAACAAATCGGATTCATATCTTTCATTTCTAAAAAGTTTTATAAAAATTATAATTATAAAAAAAAATAATTTTTAATAAAATGTCAGTTTTATGTACACAATAAAAATTTATTAAAATCACAGGAATTCAGAATTCATGCGGGTTTTTTGTAATAACCGGAAGGTAATAAAAGTTGATAAAACATGAATTAAGCAGTGCTCAAGTAGTATTTCATAAGAAAAATTTTTGCAATATATACGCATTGCAGATAACTGTTTTGTGTAAGCTATTATTAAATAATAACTAAAGATTGATTAGAATTCCAAATTCATCCTTTTTTATGCCTAAATAATTAATTGTAAATTGTAGAACCAAACCAATTAATGAAATAGTTAATTAATGATTTTTAATTAATATTCATTTAATGAATTATTGAATTCATAGAAAAACTATCAGGGTGTCTAGCGATCAGGCCATTTAAAATTCCTGGGTTTTTCCCGGTCAATTTTTTTCCCCTGATCAAGTTAAAAATGTCTTCTTGTGATTTTTGAAAGTCAACGTATACATACAAATGGGAATTTGAACATAATATACATATACAAAATTTATATCTTAATAAATGAAAATAATTATTTATTTACACGTGCCAAACTTACCTTTAATCACGAACTAAAGTGATACATATCAATCGAAAGTAGATATTTTAAAACTTTGGTAATATGTAAAATAAATATTTTTTAAATTATGCAGTTAGAATCACAAGTAGTTGCTTAAATGCTAATTAAATCTGAAGTATATAAAAATAAAATATAAGTATAATCCGGGTTTTTCCCGATCCTAAATAAAATTCCCGGGTTTCTGCCGTTTTTTTCCGATTTCCGGGTCCACTATACACCCTGACTATAAATCTTGAGATAAATGCGGGAAGATAAATTCCTTACATCAAAATTTCGAAATTTTTGCAAATGAAGATTTACGTTTTGTAGTACAGTCGCTACTAACACTTCGGTATGCACTAATAGATCCCCGAGATAACTTTTGTTCAAAAGGTCAAAAAAGTCCCCTGATTATGAATATCTTGGTTATTTTTTCGAAATCTTAGACCGTTTTTGTTTAAACAATTTTTAAAAATAATTTCTTTATTTATTAACAAAAAAATTTATCAAATAATTTTTAGCATTGGTGAGCAAAAATAAAACTTTTTTGCCTCTTGCATTTTTTCATAGGGTAAGCCGTTTGGAATTTACAGCGTTACAATCAAATTATTTTTTAACAAAATTTGCATATTTGCACAGTTGTACCTCAGAATGTCTTGCTCAAAAAAAATTTGAAACTTGTACATTGTCTATATCGAGGTTAGATCTCTTGAAAGCAAAAAGAAATCTTCCAATCGAATGAAAACTTTTCTCCGTGAATTTTTGTTAAAAAATTGCTATTTTAAGACGAAATCGTCTAGACTTTTACATTGTTTATTCTTCATAAACTCTCTTACTTTATTTTTTATAATAATTGTTATAAATAAATACCCTCAATGACCAGAATTGATTTTTTTGAATTTTGTTTTGTTAATCTTTGACACAAGATGAAACTTTTCACTCTTTTCACATTTTCTTGTGCAACGAGCCATTATTTATTGACAAGCTTATAAACAATATATTTTTCATAAATCTACGCTCCCCTACAATCCACAATTTTCAAGTTATTCGCGATAACCTTTTTTAATAGCCCTAATTTCATCGTAAAAAGTATAATTATCTTGGTTAGCATTTTTAATACCTGCTCCTTATTGTTTATAACTATTGTTAATTACAAAAACCCTCAATTAATGCTAACCAAGATAATTATACTTTTTACGGTAAAATTAGGGTTATGAAAAAAGTTATCGCAAATAACTTAAAAATTTTGTCTTGTAGAAAGGCGTAGATTTATGAAAAATACATTGTTTCTATGGCTGTGAATAAATAATGGCTTGTCGTACGAGAAAATGTCACGAGATTAAAAAGTTTTATTTTGTGCCACAGATTAATATAAAAATAAAAATAAATCGATTGCCTTAATTGAGGGTTTTTGCTAACAACAATAGATATTAAAAATAAGGAGGAAGTATTGAAAATTCTAACCAAGATAATTATACTTTTTACGGTAAAATTAGGCTTATAAAAAAAGGTTATCGCGAATAACTTGAAAATTGTGGATTGTAGAGAAGCGTAGATTTATGAAAAATATATTGTTTACAAGCTTGTGAATAAATAATGGCTCGACGTACGAGAAAATGTAAAGAGAGTAAAAAGTTTCATCTTAAAAATATTAAAAAAATTTTTTAACAACAATTCACGGAGAGAAGTTTTTATTCGACTGGAAGATTTCTTTTTGCTTTCAAGAGATCTAACCTCGATATAGACAATGTACAGGTTTCAAATTTTTTTTAGCAATACATTCTGAGATACAAATATGTTGACAAATATGTAAATTTGGTTAAAAAATTATTTGTTCGTAACGCTGTAAATTGCAAACGGTTTATCCTACGGAAAAAGTGCAGGAGGAAAAAAAGTTTTATTTTTGCTCACCAATGCTAAAAATGATTTTATAATTTGTTTGTTAATAAATAATGAAATTGTTTTAAAAAATCTTTTAAACAAAAGCTGACCAGGATTTCGAAAAAAATAACCAAAATACTCGTAATCAGGGGAATGTTTTTACCTTTTGGACAAAAATTATATCCGGGACCTATTAGTGCATACAAAAGTGTTAGTGGCGACTGGACTATGGATGCAATGAAGTGCGTTTGATTGCCCGTCGGCAATGTGACGAGCGAAGCGAGTGAGAAAAGTCAAGTGCGCTAAAAATCACCTGTAACACAAGTATCGAACAGTATTTTATACCACGAGAGCCGAAAAATCATGTCAAAGTTAAGATTTTGAGGCTAGAGTGGTATAAAATATATTACATTATTACATTGCGCTGCGGGTATTCAATGTAATTTATAATGCTCATGCGCAATGTAACTTTACACAATTCATAAACTTTGATTATAAAAGTTTGTAAATAAATTTGCAATATTTTGTGGTCGAATCAAAAATACTTTTATAGTCAAGAGATATTTTTAGATCATCCTAATGAACTTATAACAAATTAATACTCATTTTTATATAATTTGCTAGGGGGTTATCCACGTAATCCCCCCACGTTGCCCAATAAAAATCATACAAAATTTCGACCTAGACTCGATTCAAATTCACTGAACTGTTCGAGAACTTAATAAATAAACGCATTCGCGCATTCATACGTGGCATCAAGGGGTGTTTCAATTCAACTTGAACTGTACTTTATTGGCACTACACTGTCTCCTACAAACAATTGCACATATTTTATTTGCAATACTTTTCAAATGAGAATTTTTGCAATTCAATTTGTAAATATGCAGATGACTAGTCAGCACCTCGATGTTTCCACTTTTAATAATATTTTACTTGCAAAAGAGAATTTCAATTTGGAAAAGTAAATTTGGAATCTTAATTCTTGAAATAAATTTTTTTGGTATAATTTCTCTTCTGTTCTTTTTAATGCATAATTGCAACTTATCATATTTTCAAACAAAAATGAATCATTTCCCTAGAGTAATTGAAAAAAATGTAAATGTTGATTCAATTCATCACGGTAAATCTGTAGATATCAAAATTATCCACAAAATAGGTCAATTTGATCTGCAACTGTTTTATCCAAAAAAATGCACGGAGAAAAAAGCTGTTGAATTAACAATAGTCATCTGTTGAAATAGGGACAGCAGAGTTTTTTCTGTTATATTTTCAGAAATTTCTGCCAAACTTACAGATTTTACAAGATTTTCTGTAAAGTAACAATTACTTTAGTTGATGTTTTATTCAATTACCGTAACTGAATAATCAATTTTCAACCAAAAGGAAATGAATTTTCAACTCAAATTAAACAATTTTCAACTAAATGAATGAATTTTCGACTCAAATTAAACAATTTTCAACTCAAATAAAATTGCAGTAAATGAAATTTCAATCACCAGTAAATGAATTTTCAATCACACACGGAGAAAAATGAATGTTAAACATAGGGACAGCCATCTAGATGTTAAGGCAAAAGAATTTTAAATGTTTAATTTGAACATCTAGTACCTATCTCTATAGTATCCAAAATGTTACGAGTTAATATCTAAATGTTAAAAACTTAAAATCTAGATGGCTGTACCTATGTTTAACTTTCTAGATGCTAATTCTCAACATCCATTTTTCTCCGTGAAGTAAATGAAAAGTGGTTGAAATTTCAAGAATTTTCTAACAGTGTAGGCTGATAGATCAGTAAATTTTTCTTCTGGAAGATCAGTGAAAAATTGTGTGAAATCTCAGTGAATTTTCACTTATTGTGGTATCCAGAAATGTGTCACTGATTTCCATTCTGTTAAAAAAAAACTTCAATTCTTTAATTTAAGTTTTATACAAGTACCATAACTGAATCAATTTTCAACCAAGAGTAATTGAATTTTCAACCAAAATTTCCAAATTTTCAATGAATTTTCAACTACACTCATCGTTAGATGGAGGGCCGGGCTCAGGGGTAGACGGTCCTCGATCTAATGCTATTCGAGCGAGCAGTCTTATGTCAACATTCAGGACCGCGTATATAGTCTCTGAACATACAAAAGTAAATGCGCAGAGAGTCGTGATGTAAACAACGTCTGGCGGCCCTGACTGCCCGAACGATGGCGCCGTCGCGTGGCGCTCAGGGGCGGGGGACAGAATCGGTGAAGCATGAACGACCATGAAGGTGGTCCTCCATCTCGTGGCCCTCCATCTAACGATGAGTGGAAAGTACACTGGTCCTGAAGGAGGAAACAGTTTGACTAAAATGGATCCAAAATTTTTCAGCAAGAACCTCATCTTTTAGATGCATGAGTAACACAGGGCAGAAGCATGACTCATCGCAAGCGTTTAAAGGTTGGACTACGTGCTTTCGGACGACAAAGCCAATGCGACTGAAACATGTATGCCCTCCTTTTATCTCATAAATACATTTCTTGCTTTTAAAGGATGAATTCAACGATATAACTCGTGAAATTCTTGCTTTGAAAGCATGTAAAAATTACAAGCTCCAAAAGCAAGAAAGTTTATCCTTTCAAAGCTTTATTTTTCTCTCAGTGTATGTCAGTTAAGATAGGGATAACCAAATTATATTTTTATTTAAAACGATGAAAAATATAAGATTACTATTAGTGACGCAATTTTACATTTACTAATTTTAATTAGTAATTACTAATATAATATAATATAATTTAATTTAATTACTAATTTACTAATTTTTTAGTTCAAAACGGATTTATCAAAATAGGGTTATATCTCGCAGTACTCAAAATCGTCATTTTCATGTTATCATCATATATCAAACGTTTGAAATGAAATGACTTTATACTTCGAGAATTTAAACGATAGAAACTGAATCATAGAACCTCTTTCAACTTTACCCAGGACCAACGACGGGGACATAGTGGTTATATGGTCCCAATTTAATTTTTTTAAATTTTTAAATTTTTAAGATTTTTTTCAAAAATTTTTTAAGATTTTTTATTTTTCTTCTTAATTTACAATATATTTTTCAATATATATAGTGGTTGAATTTTCGTCACTCCATATCTAACGTTAATATTTTTGTAAGATCTTATGTTGTTGACCAGGGAGACTTAAATGTTCGAAGTTGTTGTTAAAAAATGTTGAGATTACTGGTCCAAAATCCTTCTTTATTGAATGTGTCTGAGAGTCTCTCAGTACATTAATTGCTTTTACAACGTTTCCATCTCAAATTAAAAATTTACATGAATAGGACTGTCGTCGAACAGTCGAAATACTCTTATCAAACACAAAAATATTAAAAAATTAGGAAAAAATCTAAAAATATTTAAAAAATGAAAAAAATTAAAAATTAAAAAAAATAAAAAAATAAAAATGGGGACATAAAACCACTACGTCAGTTTCTAACGTTTAAATTCTCAAAGTATAAAGTCACTGTAGATTTCATTTCAAACGCTTGATATAGGATGATAACAAAAATTACGATTTTGAGTACTGCAAGATATAACCCTATTTTGATTTTGTTTTGAACATGTAAAATTGCGTCACTGATATTAATCTTATATTTTTCATCGTTTTAAATAAAAATATCATTTGGCTATCCCTACCTTACCTGACAGATATATGCTACCAATTATCTTTAACGTCTACTTCATACAACTTATAATTCCGATATCTCGCGGAAGGGAGCAGCTAAGATTTTGATTTTTTCAGATTTTGAATCCATAATTGATGTAAAAACTTCCTGTGAAACCCGATTTTGGATCCATTTTAGTCAAACTTTTTCCTCCTTCAGGACCAGTGTGAGTAATAGAATTTTCAACAAAAAGTAAATGAATTTTCAACTACAGTAATTAAAATTTCAACCACAGTAAATGAATTTTCAATCACAGTAATTGAAAAGTGGTTGAGATTTCAAGAATTTTCTAACAGTGCAGTGAAATTTCACTGATTCAAATTTAGAGACTAAATCTTACAGAATTGTCAATGAATCTAACAGATTTCTAATAAAACTCACAGAAAAATGTATATACTGCCCCATTTCCTTAAATTTAAAGGAACTATTTTTCTCCGTGTTTTTTTAATTCAAACAAATATTTCTCGTGGATTTTTAAATTCCTTTCAACTCTTCACCTATTTTCAAGCAATTTTCTTTGTTTCTTTTTACATTCCAATAAATTTATTACGGTAATGACTACGACTTCTATCTCCTCATTGATAACGATAGACGTTTTAATCACCGACCGGAAATGAAGAATTAGTATCTCTTATGTTTCTACCTAAAATGAGGTCACCAAAGGCGATCCACATTACAAAATAACGTTCTCTCAAAGTTACAACAGCAACTCTCAAATATATTCACCTCCACTGCTAATGAAAACTCAAGAGCCAGTCTTTTAGTTAATCTATGAATCTGCTGAACACTAAAGATTACACTAACGATATACTAGTTCTGACTTTCTGAGAATAGAGCAGAACAAATTCGTCGTGCATGATACAGGCTCGTTCGAATCGTCATGGTTCGTATAGATTAGCTTGGGCATGATACACTTACGTACACGCATGTGTCAGAAAATGCTCTCAGATCGTGCTCACACATTTGTATTGTAAATGCGCGCGTGCGTCTCACTGCGGTCTTGACACACGTATGTGCGCATTGAACTTCCCAGGCAAGCTCGACGACTTTCCGATTGTCTCGCGAATGAGCTCATTTGAAGTTCGTGTCATGCGACCCCCACCACCGAGCAACTTCCACAAAAGAGGAGATAAAAGTAGGTAAAATTAAACATTACATACCCGAATTGTTTTTGGAAATGGAATGATGATTAAGGACCTTCCTCACGGAGCGTGTGGCTCGGCCCTACCCTCCGGTCGCCATATTCGAAACAGTTTAAGCTCTACCGATGGTTCGCAGAGAACCCTAGAAGGGTGGATGGGTGGATGGACGAACTAGTTATCGTGCTTGCGAACAGTTTTCTACATGACCGATCGATGGCTTACCAAACACGGATTTACCTACTGCATGAACTTTTTGCATAAAAAACATTGCATATTACATTACGCAAGAATGCATGATAGGAGAATGAGCGCAATGAGAGCGAGTGAGTTGACATTTCTGTAGGAGTTACTGGTTGAAATATTAGTCCAGGCAGCTGGTAGGTTTTTTCCCGAATAATTCCCAGACGTGATTTTTTTTAAATAGCTTCTTGACGGGGTCCTGAATAACCTCTAAAAATTTGTAGAACAGATCGATTGCCAAAGGGTTTTTTTAAAGATATTTCAAAATTCACGTTTGCGTGGACGGACCATTTCCACTGCGTTGTACAAAAAAAGGTCAAATTAAAAAAGAAAGTGTACACAATTCTAAGAGAAACAAAAGAAAAAATTTGAATTTTTTGAGAGAACGACGCGATATAAGAAACAAACGTAGGGGACCAAATTGGTTCCGCCCATGGAGCTCCATAAAACGGTGTAGAGGATTTTCCGGTATTTTGTTCTTTTAACGAATAAAATTGCAATTTTGTAATTTAAAAAAAAATTTAAAATTTAAACAGAAAAAAGGACCAATTAAATATTTAAATCCAGGATTTGTTAGTCGCAACTTTCTGAAGAATATGTAGGCACGTTGGTGCGGTCGGGTAATGAGAATGTGCGTAACTTTAGTTCGCAGATCTTTCGATTTCCTCTAAAACTGGTTTTTAAAATTTTTTTTAAAGATTTCTACATGCTGTAACTTTGTTAATATTGGTCAAATGGATAAATGTGATAAAGATAGTTTGGAGAGCTTTATGACAGATATCCAGAACTGCCCTTAAAAATTGATTTTTCTGAAAAAAATTGTTTTCAAAAAGTATAAAATGGCCCTAATTTTTTGAGTTTTGGACCAATAAGGTTGGTTGACGAACTTGTCTCCTCTTTTCAAGCCTTAAAAAAATGTGCCAAAGCGCAATCCAGTCCGATAATTCTTTCGAAAATTATCGTGCTAACAGACACAGACCGACAGACAGAGAGACAGACACCGGCGTAAAGACCGTTTTTTCTCACTCAGGGGGTTTCAAAATGTGGAGATTTGATGGAAATCTATCTAACTTTTTATCGGTTTGAAATTATTCGGTTTGAAATCTCAATTTTAAACCAAAATTGAGATTTTAATATCAATAAATAATTTGAGTAATTCTGCACAAAGCAGAGCCCAAAAGTTCCATATCTTCATGATTTGTCATAATTTTGGACTGAAAAGTTCCGCCTTGAAAATCCATAATTTATTATAGAACACTTGGGAGGTTTCAAGGCTTAAATTTTTTTCATAATTCTGCGTAAAATGGGGTAAAATAAAGTGCCCTATCCCGAATAAGTTTGAACATTTTTATGCAAATTAAGTGATTAGCACTAATTGCAAGTGAATAATACATACTTTTTTATTGATTAACAATTAATTATTTATAACAAAATCATTCAAACACCTGTTTTTAGTACTTTTTGACTGTTTTTTAGTACTTGTGAGGCAAAAAAGTTATTATGATATACATATTATAAATCTATAATATGCCTTTTCTTATTATTAAACAAGTAATTGTTTATAACAATATAAAAAACATGTTTTTTGTACTTTTCATCCTTTTTTCAGGACTTTTGTGACAAAAAAGTTATTCTAATTTATAATGAAAAAGTTATTTTCGGAAAAATTTCATACTATTTAGTCTTAAAAATTTCCAAAATTTTTTACAGTGTATCCTCTTTGAAGCTAAACATTATATTTTCGCTTTTTTTAAAACAGATACACGTGTACTACATGCAAACAGCTTTTAAAAAACAAAATAATGTGAAAAAAGGGAAGAGTGAACAAAAATACTATAGAATTTTCAGTATCACTGTTGATTCAAATCGGTAAACTTTGATTAAAAAACAGTAGATTTTGATTCAACAGCGATGCTATAAATTCCAGAACATATTACTTGAAATCTATAGCATCTGCTTTTGGCAGATATTAATAGCATATGCTGTAGATTCAAAAGGATTTTTTTCTCTGTGTATAGCAAGTATTTATTCAAAAATATGCTAATTTGAGAAAACAACCCCTTCTGAGGCCAAAAAAGACATACTTGCTTTGTATTTTATCTATTTTTTTGGACTTAAAAAGGGTGGTTTTCACAAATTATAGTGTTTTTGAATGAATACTTACTAGAAAGCGTAAAGTGATCGGCACCCGGACAGTGATCGACTCTTTTCGTAAATAAGCGCAATTATTTAGATTTTGACTTTTACAAATAGATGCGAATACTGAGATTATGACCTTATCTTTTATTTACATGGACAGAAATCTTTTATAAATTACGCAATTTCTTTATAATTGCATTTTTTCCTGGCTGCCGGTCACTGGGTAGTTTACTCTATACTATTTTGCGGAATTTTCATTATTTTTTACAATGAACTCACAATGTCTACATTAAACGTACTAATCAAAATATATACTTTTAAAAGTCTTGGAAGAGGTGGTTTACCCCTTTTAAGAGATTTTTTTGTTCTCTCTTCCCATTTTTCACATTATTTTATTCTTTTTAAAAGCTGTTTGCATGTAATTCGCGTGTATCTTCTTTTTAAAAAAAAACGACAATATAATGTTTAGCTTCAAAGAGGGTACACTGTAAAAAATTTTGGAAATTTTTAAGACTAAATAGTATGAAATTTTTCCGAAAAAGGTCGGATATACGTTTTTCCGAGCAAAATGGATCATTTCTCCGAGAATATTGGGAAATTTTCCGAATATATTGATTAATTTCCGAAAAGTTAGGAAAATTTCGTAAAGCTTAGGAGATTGTATAAATAAATCTTCAATGATAATTCGGAATTATTTCCGAATGCATCAGGCAAAATTTCAAAATGTTCGGGTTATAAGCTGGCAAACTTTTTTCGAAAGAATTTCCGAAAAATTTTTTACAGTGTAGTTTTTGGCTAATTGGGATGTTTTTTCGCAACTGTTTTTTACGTAATATTTTTTATTCGATGTCAGGGGGTTATTTGTCCCTTATTCAGTCAATAATTATCCCCAGAAAATGAACAGGACTTGAAAATCGATTCTCCACTTTTCATAAGACGCGATGTTTTATAAGTTTTTTCATGTCAATTCAAGATTTTTAAGCCAAAACTACATTTAATTAGTGTATTTTCAGAGAAACTATGAATTTTTTGCATACAGAGGTGGTTTAACGCCCTTGGAATGGTTCTTAGCGCTTTCAAACAAAAAAAAAAAAAATTGATCAGTTTGGTCAAAACCTCGCCGAGATAAGGTGGATGTCCCAATTCTTGATCACATGTATTTTAAAAAGTCTATTTTGGCCAAAATTAGATAAAATCAATACCACTATTTTTTTAGATTTTAATCATTCGGTATTTATTGTGTCAAAACAAAAGTTAAAGGGCTATGTCAGGTTAAAATTTAGGTGATCAGGAATTATTTTTTATTCAACTACTTGTTTTTAAGACATTTTTCAACTATTTATTTTTTTTATACGCTCATTTTAAAGAAAAGTAGTCAAATTATAAGAGGAATTCAAAGTTTTAGTTTATAAACTTTAGGGAAATTTTTTATATTACCAAAACTGAAGCTCGCAATCTTAAATGATCAGGAATTGGGACATCTACCTTAGAGAGGGTGAAATTTTTGTATTTTCCTTAAAGAGCCTCTATTTCGGATATAAATATATTTTTATGTATGAGATATAAAAAATTTTGGCCCCAACTTTTTTGATAGTTTTTTCCCCAATGTTTCGAATAAAATAAAAAAAAACTGAAAAATTAAAAATTTAGCCATCATTTTTCAAAATCAAAAATATTTTTGATTTTTTTAAAAGTTGGATCCTTTTCTTTCTTTTTTTAACTAAAAATAAAGCTTGAATTGTTTACTTTAAGATCCTTGAGTAATAAAATGGCGATTTTGTTATTTTCGAAAAATTGAATTTCAAGTAACCTGGTAAATTAAAAAAAATGTCCTATGCGCGCAAAAATTACGGAAAATGTTTTGCAAGTACAGTTTTTAATAATAAACAATGTTGTAAGAATGGAAATTAAAAAAAAATTTGCTAAACATAGTTTTTTTTAAATTTCCAAAAATGAAATTTTTTGAATTTGGTTAATTGCGCATTTTTAACATGCAATTTATATGTAATGTAATACATAATATATAAATATAATATAATATAAATATAAATATAAAAATACATAATATAATAAGTATAAGTGTTGCATGCGCAAATTAACGCGCAATTGACTAAATTTAAAACATTTTATTTTTAACAATTTTTCAAAAAATCTAAAATCAAGAAAAGTTTTTTTTTTTGAATTTCCATTCTTACAATATTCTTTTTTATCAAAAACTGTACCCGCAAAAGATTTTCCGTTATTTTTGCGCGCAGAGGAAGAATTTTTTGAATTTACCAGGTTAAATCATTCAAAGAACTTTGTTATTACATAAAATACTTTTTTTCTTTTCATAAGGAATGTAAGATTCAACTTTTAAACACTCAGAAACATATTTTGATGGACACAATATTTGGTTATGATATTTATGACATGGAATTTATCGGTTTACTGTGTAAATTTTACGGTTCCATACTGCGACTTCTGCAGGATAAACTTTTATAGTTCACTTAGAAGTTAAAATATGCAGTGTAACCCGCCTATAAAATTCTACAATTCGCTAAATTTCCATGTAGGAAATGGTGAATTGTGAAAATTCACCATGCACTGAATAAAAGTATAATATATTATTAATAAAAAATAAATATATAATCAGAAATAAGATTCTTCTAGTATAACATCCATAAAAATATAGGTATATTATAGTCATCAGGAGGAAAACAGTCTCGTTGGAGACGAATCTCTCCTGAAATCACTCTTAAAATCTGTTGTGCACACTATTTTTGAAATCCCTTGAAATTACTTAAAATCTCGTAAAGTATCTTTTCCCTTGTAATCCCTCGAAATCTCCCATGAAATTCTTCAAAAAATCTCTTGAAAATTCGTGATTTCCTTTGTCATATTGAAAAGTTATAATCTGACATATCCTATGACAAATGTTTACTTTCTTAATATAAAATAGTAAAATATGGCAAATGTAATGAAATAGTGTGAATTCGTTCACCAAATTATCTAATAACAATTTTCAGTGATTTCTGGAATCTGGATAAATCACGAAATTTCCCACTAAGTGATTTTACTGGAAATTATTTATTAATTAAACACGGAGAACAAATAATCTGTCAAATAAACAGAATAATCTGTTGAGTAAGGGACAACAGATTTTTTTCTGTTATATGCACAGAAATTTCTGTAGATTCTACAGATATTTTTGTTAAACTTACAGTAAATTTAACAGATATGTCTGTATAATCTACAGAAATGTCTGTTAGGTTAATGGAATTCTAAAATGTTTATGTTTATGTTATTTTATAATATTAATTGATAAATATTGGTTTATATACCTTCGAACCTTGTTAAATATTTTCAAACAATTCTTCAACTCTTTTTAATTCTGTTTCATGCTCATCTCATTATATTCCTCAGAAACAACAATATTGAATAAGAAAATGTATTATGTATATGTTTTTTGCGAAAAGCGTGACGAAAACCATGAAAACTTCTTTAAAATGTGTAACAAACAAAGTAATTGACACATTCTATTTTTTTTATTTCTTCTTATTAGTTTACTATACTACTTTTATTAATAAAAATTATTGAGTTTGCCGTGTTGAAATCTTCCTGAATTTTTAGAAAAAAACTTCAATTACTTTAGTTGAATTTTATACAATTACCGCAACTGAATCAATTTTCAACCAAAAGTAATTGAATTTTCAACCAAAATGAATGATTTTCCAATTGAAGTAATTACATTTTCAATGAAAACAATTGAATTTTCAACTAAAAGTACATGAATTTTCAACCGCAGTAATTGAAATTTCAACCACAGTAAATGGATTTTCAATCACAGTAATTGTAAAGTGATTGAAATTTCAAGAATTTTCGCGCAGTGTGCGTAGATCCCCTAAGCCCTAAGCAATAGGCATGCGAGCCTTCATAGTAATTTTCTACCTTATCAACTATAAAGAAACTCCCATTCTTATCATTCAATTCCGTCTTCAAATTCAAATATGCACCAGAAGATGTCACTAAAATGACCTCATCTCCAATTTCATGCAGCTTGTAAAATTGCATTCAAAAACTTCATTTTATAAACGTGATATAAAAAGAGTAAAGTGCATGCTCTTATCATTCCTTCACGTAATACCAAGATAGTAAAATAACTCATTATTCCTAACATACTCAAAGCAAAAAATGTAAAAATATGCAATTATATAACGTATAACGAATAATTTCAAACAAAAACTAATTCTACCATCTCTAAAAGAAAATTAACGATACAAAAAACATCTTTTGTCCAAATTACAATTCCACCTCACAAATATTGTTATTTATACTTGAATACAAATTGAATGTTAACTTTTGATAATAAATATACTAGCCCCAAAATTAGAAACTCTAAAAACTTATCCACCGCACTTTTATTGTGTGTGTGTAAGAATTGCCGCACGCACTATGCAAAAAAAGCATGCAACACGTAACTAAGGCTTAACAGAAGCCCAGACATAAAAAAGCGAAACTTCTCACTATCCCGAACGTGATTTTTTATTTATCTGCTTCTTTCTCATACAAACGACACAAAAGTCGTGTCGTGCAATGTTCATACTTAGCGTATGCCTCTGAGGACAAGCCGACACGCGTAAGAAAAATTTACGCATACTTCTAGTACTAGTAGATTTTTGCAGAATCGCGCGGAATCGAGTTCGCAGATGTGGCGCTGCTGTCGCCTTCCATGTGAGGTTTTTCTCATGTTTTTTTAAAATCGCGGATGACTGGATGAGAACCCACACAACAAAGAAGCGAAGGGCCGCGCGCGCGCAACTCTACGGAAAACAGAACGCGTTTGGCAGTGGAGGCAGTGGTGTAGCGACTGGCTGTGGCCACGTTAGTCAAATATTTTTCCGTGCTTTTTTCGGCAGTAGTGAGTCAAGTCGAAAAATCAGCACATTGTACCAAGTGCCATGGACAATCCGATTCAAGTGTCACTTCGCATAACCGAAAGTTTACACTGAGAGAGACGCATGCTTTTTATTTCTCAGCTGCTTGCATCGCGTGTGCCACCAGTTGCATGTTGCATAACCCTAGATTCGTGAGAAATTGTCACCATCCCAGGTTCACCTGTAGAGCAGGGTGAAAAACAACCCTTATTTCTCAATTGGGCTCTCCTGGGTTCCTCGCTCGACTGTCCTTCACCGGTAAGATTTTCAAGTTTCTCTCTTTCTATTTTTAAACGTCTCCTGTCAGATGGGACTGACTTCTCCGACCGACTTCACGCGGCTGCCTATGTATTTAGATAGGCTTCTCACTTTCTGATGTTTCCTGATGTTTTGTCGGGTCTAGGCATTGCTTTGCTATTAAGAGTAGATGAAGAGTAAGAAGAGAGCTCTGAGGGTAATTATCAAAGCGACTGGGATTTAATAGGAGGTGGAGCCTGGACTGACAATCAGTATGGGGTTAAGGAAACATGGAGACTGTTCTGGGAAGAGTGAAAGATTTCTACATTCAAATAGTATGTGACTTTAAAAAAGGCGAGAGGAATGATAAGGTAAACCGCCCAGTCTTCGCCAACTTAAGCAATTTGGTTAACTTTGAGGATTTTAATAAAATGTTATAATCATTAAAGGTGAAAAGTAATTAACATTTACAGAATCTTTAATTATTTATGATTAATATGCACTTGTGTTCTTTGCTAATTTCTAGTTTATACTTTTAAAATACAATATCAGCCAGGAATGTGAGGATACCTGTTTTTTGTAAGATGCATAAGTTCTCATAATTTTTATAATCTACAAGATAAAATTTTTTCCACAAAATAATACGAAAGCTATCAAAATTCTGCGTAAAATAAGCCCAAGGTGAAGTGCTTTCGTTTATTTTGTAAGAAACTAATGCAAAAATAGTGAATTTTTTGACTTTTACGAAAACTTACAATAACTTATGAAATAATTAACATTTTTTAATGTCCTTGAGCTCATTTTAAAGATAAATCTCCATCGAATTTCATGAAGGTATGGAGTGAACTCTCTAATTTTTTCTCGCGATTTTGCCACAGATTGAACTTGGAATAAAAAAGTTGTAAAATTTCAAATGAAGCGAAAACTCTGAAAAATTAATTTGATAAAATATAGAAATTAATATGCCTATGAAGACATGAGAATAACAACTCGTTAAAGACCATTTGAAGTTGGCCCCTAAGTAATAGTTAAAATAACCTAATTTAGGAGCCAACTTCAAATGGTCTTTACTGAGTTGTCATTCTCATATCTTCCTATGTATTCTAAAAAAATTTATTAAAATGTAATATAAACTGATTTTAAATATTTTTCTATGCATAAATAATTATACATTATTGAAATTTTACAACTTTCATGCCAACTTCAGTTTTTGGCGAAATCAGGGAAAAAATTGCAGAGTTCTCTTCATACATTCATGAAATTCTATGGAGACAAAACTTTAAAATGAGCCTGAGGACATTAAAAAATTTTATTTATTTCGTAAGTTATTGCAACTTTTAAGACAAATCGAAAAATGCACTATTTTGGAATTAGTTTCTTACAGAATGAACAAAATCACTTCACCTTGGGCTTAGCAGAATTTTGATAGCTTGGAAAAAATTTTATCTCATAGATTATAAAAATTATGAGAACTTATGCATCTCGTAAAAAACAGGTGTCCTTATATTCCTGGACGGTACTAAAAAATATTAAAAATGAAAGTGCAAAAGAACCTAGTGATCACCAAGACTAAAGATTAGTCTTGGTCTTCTTCAATTAATCAAAGCTCACAGATTTTTAAAAAAATTCACTTGGCGGTTACGCTGAAATTGTACAAAATTGAAATTGAAAATCTATTTTTAATATCTTTACTCTTTCCACAGTTATTTTATAATTTTTTTTACAATTCTAACCAATCTAATCATGAAAATGTAAACAACTGTCAGATTACATTTTCAAACTTTTCTTATCGAAACCTCAAAAATGCAAGTCTCTGATTGGCTAGTTCTATATGGCGATCACTGGTCAACTTCGCTATTGTCAAAACCTAGTTATCGCCTAGCCAATAAATATTTCAATAGGTTCTGAAACGTTATTTTGGTTTGTTTTATAAAGAAAATAGTACATTTCGATACGTGTGTGAGAGGTGATTATTTAGCGCACGAGACGTTTTTCGCACGAGCGAAGC